>WNWK01004908.1:60000-90000 GCA_009830355.1 Cherax destructor
GTGTATAGATCAGCAGTAGCAGTGCGCAGTAGCAGAGGCTATGTAGTCAGAGCAGAGTAGTATGTAGTAGTCAGCAGTAGTAGCTAGTAGTAGTAGTAGTAGTAGTAGTACTAGTTAGCAGTAGTAGTAGTACTAGTAGTATGTAGTAGCAGTAGTAGTAGTAGTGATAGTAGAGTGTCAGTAGTAGCAGTAGTAGTGCGTGGTATGTAGCAGTGTGTAAGTGTCAGCAGTAGTCATGTCATGTCAGCAGAGCAGTGTCTAGTAGTCAGCAGCAGAGTAAAGCTAGCAGTTAGTGCGCAGCAGTAGTATTAGCTTATTGTCAGCAGGATTAGTAGACATTAGTAGTAGCAGCAGGAGTAGGGAGTTCTTGTAGCAGCAGTAGTATTCATTAGTTTAGCAGTAGTAGTATCTACTTGTAGCAGTGTTTAGTAGTAGTAGTAGTCGTAGTATGTTAGTAGTAGTATATATAGTAGTCCAGCAGTAGTTTTTCATGTAGTGCAGTTTGTATGTAGTAGTGTAGTCGTACTGTTCAGCAGTGTTCTGTGTATGTTAGTAAGTAGTTTTATGTTGTTCAGCAGTAGTAGTATGTTACCAGCAGTGTCTACTGTTCAGCAGTGTTCGTACTTGTTCCAGCAGTGTTTCAGTACTTGTTCAGCAGTGTTCTACTTGTCCAGAGCAGTGTTTCTAATATTGTTCCAGCAGTGTTTCTACTTGTTCCAGCAGTGTTTCTTCTTGTTCCAGCAGTGTTATAACTACTTGTTCCAGCAGTGTTTCTACTTGTTCCAGCAGTGTTTCTATCTTGTTTCCAGCAGTGTTTCTACTTGTTCCAGCAGTGTTTCTACTTGTTCCAGCAGGCGAGCAGGTTTCTTCTTGTTCCAGCAGTGTTTCTACCTGTTCCAGAGTGTTTTCTTGTTCCAGCAGTGTTCTCCAGTCTTTTCTTGTTTCAGCAGTGTTTCTACTTGTTCCAGCAGTGTTTCTTCTTGTTCCAGCAGTGTTTCTTCTTGTTCCAGCAGTGTTTCTACTTGTTCCAGCAGTGTTTCTACTTGTTCCAGCAGTGTTTCTTCTTGTTCCAGCAGTGTTTCTACTTGTTCCAGCAGTGTTTCTACTTGTTCCAGCAGTGTTTCTTCTTGTTCCAGCAGTGTTTCTACTTGTTCCAGCAGTGTTTCTACTTGTTCCAGCAGTGTTTCTACTTGTTCCAGCAGTGTTTCTACTTGTTCCAGCAGTGTTTCTACTTGTTCCAGCAGTGTTTCTTCTTGTTCCAGCAGTGTTTCTACTTGTTCCAGCAGTGTTTCTTCATGTTCCAGCAGTGTTTCTACTTGTTCCAGCAGTGTTTCTACTTGTTCCAGCAGTGTTTCTTCTTGTTCCAGCAGTGTTTCTTCTTGTTCCAGCAGTGTTTCTTTTTGTTCCAGCAATGTTTCTACTTGTTCCAGCAGTGTTTCTTCTTGTTCCAGCAGTGTTTCTTCTTGTTCCAGCAGTGTTTCTTCTTGTTCCAGCAGTGTTTCTTCTTGTTCCAGCAGTGTTTCTTCTTGTTCCAGCAGTGTTTCTTCTTGTTCCAGCAGTGTTTCTTCTTGTTCCAGCAGTGTTTCTTCTTGTTCCAGCAGTGTTTCTTCTTGTTCCAGCAGTGTTTCTTCTTGTTCCAGCAGTGTTTCTACTTGTTCCAGCAGGGTTTCTACTTGTTCCAGCAGTGTTTCTACTTGTTCCAGCAGTGTTTCTACTTGTTCCAGCAGTGTTTCTACTTGTTCCAGCAGTGTTTCTTCTTGTTCCAGCAGTGTTTCTACTTGTTCCAGCAGTGTTTCTTCTTGTTCCAGCAGTGTTTCTTCTTGTTCCAGCAGTGTTTCTTTTGTTCAGCAATGTTTCTTACTTGTTCCAGCAGTGTTTCTTCTTGTTCCAGCAGTGTTTCTTCTTGTTCCAGCAGTGTTTCTTCTTGTTCCAGCAGTGTTTCTTCTTGTTCCAGCAGTGTTTCTTCTTGTTCCAGCAGTGTTTCTTCTTGTTCCAGCAATGTTTCTTCTTGTTCCAGCAGTGTTTCTTCTTGTTCCAGCAGTGTTTCGTCTTGTTCCAGCAGTGTTTCTTCTTGTTCCAGCAGTGTTTCTTCTTGTTCCAGCAGTGTTTCTACTTGTTCCAGCAGGGTTTCTACTTGTTCCAGCAGTGTTTCTACTTGTTCCAGCAGTGTTTCTACTTGTTCCAGCAGTGTTTCTTTTTGTTCCAGCAATGTTTCTACTTGTTCCAGCAGTGTTTCTTCTTGTTCCAGCAGTGTTTCTTCTTGTTCCAGCAGTGTTTCTTCTTGTTCCAGCAGTGTTTCTTCTTGTTCCAGCAGTGTTTCTGATATCCTGTGTTAAGATGTTAAACATTCTTGGACCACGGATATTGATACAACGTGTTCTTATTGTGCCCACGGCGATCCTGCTGGGTTTATTTACACTTCCTCCCATATCTCTCACTCCAGGATGTTGTTAAGACAGTGTGTAGACTTGGTACAAGGCTCTCAAGAACCTTCCAGGTATATATTATCATGTATCTCTCTCTCCTTCGCTCCAGTGAGTACATATTCAGGATACTGATGTGTTCCCAGGAAATTATTGGCTCTAGGTTGGTCGTAAATGATGTGTGTGTGTGTGTGTGTGTGTGTGTGTGTGTCAGAGCGCTGGTATCTCTCCTGGACGGTGTCGTCAACACTGATCAGTATTCTGAGCGAGAGATCGCAAGTGTTGTTTTGAAAGTTCTCGTTATCCACTCTGGTATGGTAGCTTGATGGCGATTAGTTGCAGTCTCTGGGCTATGGTAGCGTCGCTGTGATTGGCTGGCTTGTCTTGGCTAAGCCGCGATATTAGAGCAAAAAAGCCTAGCCGTGATTGGCCGCAGCTTGCTCTGGGAATGACCAATCAAAACTTTCATTACGTAATCTGGCTCATGAGAGCCCAGGCGATGTAAAACATGCGTTCTTATTGGCTGTTATTTCTCCTGGAGACAACCAATAAGATCACTTCTTATAAGCGGTTTATACTGTATCCTCTTCCTCGTGCACCTCCTCCTCCACCACCACCTCCTCCTCCACCACCTCCTCCACCTCCTCCACCACCACCACCTCCTGCTCCTCCTCCACCACCACCTCCTGCTCCTCCTCCACCACCACCTCCTGCTCCTCCTCCACCACCACCTCCTCTCCTCCCCACCACCACCTCTGCTCCTCCCCACCCCCCACCTCCTGCTCCTCCTCCACCACCACCACCACCACCTCCTGCTCCTCCTCCACCACCACCTCCTGCTCCTCCTCCCACCACCTCCTGCTCCTCCTCCACCACCACCTCCTGCTCCTCCTACCCCACCACCACCTCCTGCTCCTCCTCCACCACCACCTCTGCTCCTCCTCCACCACCACCTCCTGCTCCTCCTCCACCACCACCTCCTGCTCCTCCCCACCACCACCTCCTGCTCCTCCTCCACCACCACCACCTCCTGCTCCTCCTCCACCACCTCCACCACCTCCTGCTCCCCCCACCACCACCACCTCCTGCTCCTCCTCCACCACCACCTCCTGCTCCTCCTCCACCACCACCTCCTGCTCCTCCTCCACCACCACCTCCTGCTCCTCCTCCACCACCACCTCCTGCTCCTCCTCCACCACCACCTCCTGCTCCTCCTCCACCACCACCTCCTGCTCCTCCTCCACCACCACCTCCTGCTCCTCCTCCACCCCTCCTCCTCCTCCTCCTCTCCTCCTCCTCTCCTCCCTCCTCCTCTCCTCCTCTCTCCTCTCCCCTCCACCTCTCTCCTCCTCCTCCTCCTCCTTCCTTCTCCTCCTCCTCCTCCTCCTTCTCCCCTTCCTCCTCCTCCTCCCTCCCCTCCTCCTCCTCCTCCTCCTCTCTTCCTCCTCCTCCTCCTCCTCCTCCTCCTCCTCCTCCTCTTCCTCCCTCCTCTCCTCCTCCTCCTCCCTCCTCCTCCTCCTCCTCCTCCTCCTCCTCTCTTTCCTCCTCCTTCCTCCTCCTCCCTCCTCCTCCTCGGTGTTTTGAGGAAATTTGTCAGGAAATGAAAGCATCAACAGATGTATATATGATATCTCCTATGAGAGAGGGGAGGGGGGTGGAGGGGAGGGGGAGGGGAGGGGGAGGAGGTGAGAGGGGGAGGTGGGGGGAGGGGAGGTGGAGGATTGGAGGAATACAGTGCAGGTGTACCATACCTGTGCAGATGCACCATACCTGTGCAGGTGCATTATACCTGTGCAGGTGCACCATACCTGTGCAGGTGCACCATACCTGTGCAGGTGCACCATACCTGTCAGGTGCACCATACCTGTGCAGGTGCACCATACCTGTGCAGGTGCACCATACCTGTGCAGGTGCACCATACCTGTGCAGGTGCACCATACCTGTGCAGGTGCACCATACCTGTGCAGGTGCACCATACCTGTGCAGGTGCACCATACCTGTGCAGGTGCACCTGTCAGGTGCACACACCAGGGACTACGGGTGCCCCCGTGCAGACCATCCTGCATGCAATGCCTGTGTGCACCATACTAAATGGCAGGTCACCAACCTGATGCACGTCCCTCTGAACACCACACGCACTGATTCCAGCACATGTGCTCGACCCCGGAGACTAAATGTGTTAGCCACTCAGACTTTGACGCCTCCATGTGAATAATACAGGTGTAGTGACCATCCAGTGTGTGTGTTGTGTGTGTTGTGTGTGTGTGTTGTGTGTTGTGTTGTCTGTTGTGTGTGTGTTGTTGTGTGTGTGTTGTGTGTGTTGTGTGTGTTGTTGTGTGTGTGTGTGTGTGTGTGTGTGTGTGTGTTGTTGTGTGTGTTGTGTGTGTTGTGTGTGTGTGTTGTGTTGTTGTGTGTGTGTGTTTGTGTGTGTTGTGTTGTGTGTGTGTGTGTTGTGTGTGTGTGTGTGTGTGTGTTGTGTCTGTTTGTGTGTGTGTGGGTGTTGTGTGTTTGTGGTTGTGTGTGTTGTGTGTTGTGTGTTGTGTGTGTGTGTGTGTTGTTGTGTGTGTTTGTGTGTGTTGTGTGTGTTGTGTGTTGTGTTGTGTGTGTGTTGTGTTGTGTGTGTGTTGTGTGTGTTTGTGTGTGTGTGTGTGTTGTGTTGTGTTGTTGTGTGTTGTTGTTGTTGTGTGTGTGTTGTGTTGTGTGTGTTGTGTGTGTGTGTGTGTGTGTGTTGTGTTGTGTTGTGTGTGTGTTGTGTTGTTTTGTGTGTTGTGTGTGTGTTGTGTGTGTTGTGTGTGTGTTGTGTGTGTGTGTGTTGTGTTGTTGTGTGTGTGTGTGTGTTGTGTGTGTGTGTGTTGTGTGTTTGTTGTTGTGTGTTGTGTGTGTGTGTTGTGTTGTGTGTTGTGTTGTTGTGTGTGTGTTTGTGTGTTGTTTGTGTGTTGTGTGTGTGTTGTGTGTGTGTGTGTTGTGTTGTGTGTTTGTGTGTGTGTTGTGTGTGTGTGTTTGTGTGTGTTGTGTGTGTGTTGTGTGTGTGTTGTGTTGTGTGTGTTTGTGTGTTGTGTGTGTTGTGTGTGTGTGTTGTGTTGTGTGTGTGTGTGTTGTGTGTTGTGTGTGTGTTGTTGTGTTGTGTGTGTGTTGTGTGTGTGTTGTGTGTGTGTGTGTGTGTGTGTGTTGTGTGTGTGTTTGTTGTGTGTGTTGTGTGTGTGTGTTGTGTGTGTGTTGTGTGTGTGTGTGTGTGTGTGTTGTGTTGTGTGTGTTGTGTGTTGTGTGTGTGTGTTGTTGTGTGTGTGTGTTGTGTGTGTGTGTGTGTGTGTGTGTGTTGTGTGTGTTGTGTTGTGTGTGTGTGTGTTGTGTGTGTGTTGTGTGTGTGTGTGTTGTGTTGTGTTAGTGTACTCACCTAATTGTACTCACCTAATTGTGGTTGCAGGGGTCGATACTCAGCTCCTGGCCCCGCCTCTTCGCTGTCCGCTACTGGGTCTCTGCTCTCCTGCTCCATGAGCTTTATCATACCTTGTCTTAAAACTATGTATGGTTCCCGCCTCCACTATATCGTTCCAGACTATTCCACTTCCTGACTACTCTATGGCTGAAGAAATGCTTCCTAACATCCCTTTGACTCATCTGAGTCTTCAGCTTCCAGTTGTGTCCCCTTGTTGCTGTGTTCCCTCTCTGGAACATCCTGTCCCTGTCTACCTTGTCGATTCCCCGCAGTATTTTGTATGTCGTTATCATGTCTCCTCTGACCCTTCTTTCTTCCAGTGTTGTTAGTCCTATTTCCTTCAACCTTTCTTCATAAGACAGACCCCTGAGTTGTGGAACTAACCTTGTCGCAAACCTTTGCACTTTCTCTAGTTTCTTTACGTGCTTGACCAGGTGTGGGTTCCAGACTGGTGCTGCATGTTCTAGTATGGGCCTGACGTACACGGTGTACAGTGTCTTGAACGATTCCTTGTTAAGGTAACGGAACGCTAATCTTAGGTTTGCCAGACGCCCATATGCTGCCGCAGTTATCTGGTTGATGTGTTTCCGGAGACGTGCTTGGCGTTATACTCACCCCAAGGTCTTTCTCCTTTGACGAGGTTTGTAGCCTTTGTCCACCTAGCCTGTACTCTGTCAGCGGTCTTCTTTGCCCTTCTCCGATCTTCATGACTTTGCATTTGGTGGGATTGAATTCGAGAAGCCAGTTGCTAGACCAGATGTCAAGCTTGTCCAGGTCTGTTTGAAGTCCTGCTTGGTCCTCTTCCGATGTGATTCTCCTCATTAATTTCACATCATCTGCGAACAGAGACACTTCTGAGTCTATCCCGTCCGTCATGTCATTCACATATACCAAGAATAACACTTGTCCTAGGACTGACCCCTGCGGTACACCACTCGTCACAGGCGCCCACTGTGATACCTCACCACGCACCATGACCCGTTGTTGCCTCCCTGTGAGGTATTTCCTGATCCATTCCAGTGCCCTTCCTGTTATACATGCTTGTTCTTCCAACTTATTTACTAATCTCATATGAGGAACTGTGTCGAAGGCCTTCCTGCAGTCCAGGAAAATGCAGTCAACCCACCCTTCTCTCTCTTGCCTTACCTCTGTTACTTTATCATAGAACTCCAGGAGGTTTGTTACACAGGATTTGCCTTCCTTGAATCCGTACTGTCTGGTGTTGATTATCCTGTGTGTGTGTGTGTGTGTGTGTGTGTGTGTGTGTGTGTGTGTGTGTGTGTGTGTTGTGTATGTGTTGTGTCTGTTGTGTGTGTTGTGTGTGTGTGTGTGTGTGTTGTTTGTGTGTTGTGTATGTGTTGTGTCTGTTGGGTGTGTGTTGTGTATGTGTGTGTGTTGTGTGTGTGTTGTGTATGTGTGTGTGTGTGTTGAGTATGTGTTGAGTGTGTGTGTGTGTTGTGTGTGTGTGTATGTGTTGTGTATGTGTTGTGTAAGTGTTGTGTGTGTGTGTGTGTGTGTGTGTGTGTGTGTGTGTGTGTGCGCACTACTTCTGTGATATATTCACATAATCCCTCTCTCCCTCTCACCCCACTCACTCATCTTCCTCTCCATCCATCCTTCCTTCCTTCCTTATTTCCCCTCTTCCCTCTTTCTTCTACTTACAACCATGTGTACCATTCCAAACACTGAGAGAGACAGACAGAGAGAGAGACAGAGAGAGAGACAGAGAGAGAGACAGAGAGAGAGACAGACAGAGACAGAGACAGAGACAGAGAGAGACATTATCAATACAGCTTCCTGCAGTGAGACAATGAGAGTTGGTTGGCCATTGTCTGAGAGATATCTCTCAATCCTGAGTCTTGAAGAGTGAGAGATCAAAGGTGGTGGTCAGTGAGCCAAGACTCGTCTCACAAGACTCGTCTCACAAGACTCGTCTCACAAGACTTGTCTCACAAGACTCGTCTCACAAGACTCGTCTCACAAGACTTGTCTCACAAGACTTGTCTCACAAGACTTGTCTCACAAGACTCGTCTCACAAGACTTGTCTCACAAGACTTGTCTCACAAGACTTGTCTCACAAGACTTGTCTCACAAGACTTGTCTCACAAGACTTGTCTCACAAGACTTGTCTCACAAGACTTGTCTCACAAGACTTGTCTCACAAGACTTGTCTCACAAGACTTGTCTCACAATGTTTGTCTCACAAGACTTGTCTCACAAGACTTGTCTCACAAGACTCGTCTCACAAGACTTGTCTCACAAGACTTGTCTCACAACACTTGTCACACAAGACTTGTCTCACAAGACTTGTCTCACAAGACTTGTCTCACAATGTTTGTCTCACAAGACTTGTCTCACAAGACTTGTCTCACAAGACTCGTCTCACAAGACTCGTCTCACAAGACTTGTCTCACAAGACTTGTCTCACAAGACTTGTCTCACAAGACTTGTCTCACAAGACTCGTCTCACAAGACTCGTCTCACAAGACTTGTCTCACAAGACTTGTCTCACAATGTTTGTCTCACAAGACTTGTCTCACAAGACTTCTCACAAGACTTGTCTCACAAGACTTGTCTCACAAGACTTGTCTCACAAGACTTGTCTCACAAGACTCGTCTCACAAGACTCGTCTCACAAGACTTGTCTCACAAGACTTGTCTCACAAGACTTGTCTCACAAGACTCGTGTACAAGACTTGTCTCACAACACTTGTCTCACAAGGCTTGTCTCACAAGACTTCTCACAAGACTTGTCTCACAAGACTTGTCTCACAAGACTTCTCACAAGACTTGTCTCACAAGACTTGTCTCACAAGACTTGTCTCACAAGACTTGTCTCACAATGTTTGTCTCACAAGACTTGTCTCACAAGACTTGTCTCACAAGACTCGTCTCACAAGACTTGTCTCACAAGACTTGTCTCACAAGACTTCTCACAAGACTTGTCTCACAAGACTTGTCTCACAAGACTTGTCTCACAAGACTTGTCTCACAAGACTTGTCTCACAAGACTCGTCTCACAAGACTTGTCTCACAAGACTTGTCTCACAAGACTTCTCACAAGACTTGTCTCACAAGACTCGTCTCACAAGACTTGTCTCACAAGACTTGTCTCACAAGACTTGTCTCACAAGACTTGTCTCACAAGACTCGTCTCACAAGACTTGTCTCTCAAGGCTTGTCTCTCAAGGCTTGTCTCACAATACTTGCCTCACAAGACTTGCCTCACAAGACTTGCCTCACATGGTTTGTCTCACAAGACTTGTCTCACAAGACTTGTCTCACAAGACTTGTCTCACAATACTTGCCTCACATGGTTTGTCTCACAAGGCTTGTCTATCTTTCTTACAGTCCAAGAAGATGCAGTCTACCCACCCCTCTCTCTCTTGTCTTACTGCTGTCACCTTGTCGTAAAACTCCAGTAGGTTTGTGACACAGGATTTCCCGTCCATGAAACCGTGCTGGTTGTCGTGTATAAGCTCATTCCTTTCTAGGTGTTCCACCACTCTTCTCCTGATAATCTTCTCCATGACTTTGTATACTATACACGTCAGTGACACTGGTCTGTAGTTTAGTGCTTCATTTCTGTCTTCTTTTTTAAAAAGTTGGGACTACATTTGCTGTCTTCCATACCTCAGGTAGTCGCCCTGTTTCGATACATGTGTTGAAGATTGTTGTTAGTGATACACACAGTGCATCTGCTCCATCTCTCAGGACCCAAGGAGAGATGTTATCTGGGCCCACTGCCTTCGAGGTATCTAGTTCTCCTTGCAGTTTCATTCACCTCCTTCTCGGTTGTGTGTAGCGTGTCCAGCATTTGCTGGTGCACCGTACTCGCAAAGTTTGCTAGAAGCCTCTCTGTCTCCACTGTGGATACCTCCCTGAATCCTGAGTTGAGCTCCTCACATACTTCCTGGTCGCTCCCTGTGAGCTCTCCTCCTTCTTTCCTCAGCCTGATTACCTGGTCCTTGACTGTTGTTTTCCTCCTAATGTGACTGTACAACAGCTTTGCTGTCATTCTTGTATTGCCTCTGGGCCTCTCTCCTTATCCATGCATATTCATTCCTGGCTCTTCAGCTCAACTCCCTGTTTTCCCGAGTCATTTGCCTTCTGTAGGAGGAGGAGAGACCTTTCCCACACCATCTGCCCACCACTTGCCCACCACCTGCCCACCCTCACAGTGGGCTCAGAGGTGGTGGGTTCTAAGTGCTCTCTCTCCCTCACAGTGGCCCTGATATATTATACATGATATTAATTAATAATTTCTCAGAGATGAAGCTGTCTTGTTGATGCTGCTGATGCTGTTAGTGCTGCTGCTGATGCTGTTAGTGCTGCTGCTGATGCTGTTAGTGCTGCTGCTGATGCTGTTAGTGCTGTTAGAGTTGTTGTTGGTGATGTTGCTGTTAGTGCTGCTACTGTTATTGCTGTTGCTGCTGTGTTGCAGCGTGCAGCATCTGCAGCAGGTCATAAACACAGGGTGAGGGATGACAGCCTCAGTCAGGTCGTATACTGAGGGAACAAGAGAAGGATGAAAGTGTGCTCAGATGAATCTTAAAGTCTGCAAGAACGATGCAATCAGGTGAGGTAATCCAACTTTGCGAGGGCGTGGGGAGGTCCAGATGGGCGTTGGGAGGACCAGATGGGCGTGAGGAGGACCAGATGGGCGTGAGGAGGACCAGATGGGCATGGGAAGGACCAGATGGGCGTGGGAGTGAACGAGATGGGCGTTTTGATACTTGGGGTCACACTGGGGTCCCAAGGGCATCATGGTGTCCCACACTGGGGGTCTCAAGTATCGCGGAGTCCCACAGGGGGTCCCAACAACATCGTGGGTTCCACAGGAGGGGTTCCCAACAGCGTCAAGGAGAAGGATCAATAGGGGGTCAAAAATAAGGGAAGTCTTTCAAAGTAAGCCGGGAAGTCAACAATGAGTGGATGATGCAGTGTATCTCAAAGTAGCGGATAAATACAACAACAGTGGCAGATGTGGTGCTTCCCAAGGCTGCTGTCCCGCTCTGTTTTTTTATTTGCATTTTGACGATGTTCTCGGGTACACACAGGTGTTGCTGCCACGTGTACGTGTTCTTGAGGGCACGCAGGTGTTGTGTGTGTGTACGACAGGGTGTGTAGGTATAAAGGATGAAATGAGGCGTCAGTGTGATAGACTCTTGCCTCTACTGGTAAACTTTATATTTCTTCTCCTCGTACTCCTGCTCTTCCTCTTCCTCCTCCTCTTCCCCCCTTTTCCTCCTCTTTATCTTCCTCTTCATTTTCCTCCTCTTCCTAGTCCTCCTCCTATTCTTCCTAGTCCCCTTATCTTCCTAGTCCTCCTTATGCTTTTCCTCTTCCTCATTCTCCTCCTCTTCCTCCTCCTCCTCCTCCTCCAGGAGAGTCAAGACAAACTCGACTCAACGCCCCAGGAGTCACTGTTAGCTTCGGGAGTTGCTAATTAGAATTGGATTCATTAAGGGAGAGAATCAGATACCTTATCCCCTGCCCCCTCTCTCCCCCACCCTTCCCCGGACCCCCTCCCCTCCCCAGACTCCTCTCCTGCCCCCTTCTCCCCACCCTTCCCCGGACCCCATCCCCAGTCCCCTCCCAAAACCCTCCTCAGCCCCTCCCCAGCCTGGCCCCCGCCCAAGGCCTGGCCCCCTCCCCAGCCCTGGCCCCCTCCCTAGCACTGGCCCCCTACCCAGTCCGGGCCCCCTCCCTAGCACTGGCCCCCTCCCCAGCCCTGGCCCCTCCCTAGCACTGGCCCCTACCCAGTCCGGGCCCCTCCCTAGCACTGGCCCTCCCCAGCCCTGGCCCTCCCTAGAACTGGCCCCTTCCCAGCCATGACCCCTCCCTCCCCAGACCCCACCCCTCCTTGTAGGTACAGTTATAGTCGCTGATTATAGTCACCTCCTCCTGTATAATTTCGTCATTGTTTTGCATATAATTCTCGACTTGTGTTGCATTTTATTTCGGATGCTGGATTTAATTCTCTCTCTTATTCTTCTCTGTTCTCTCTTCTCTTCTCTCTCTACTCTCTTTTTTTTACTTCTTTTTTCTCTTTTTCTTCTTCTCTTCTCTCTTCTTCTTTCTTCTTCTTTATCTCTTCTTCTCTTCTCTCTACTTCTCTCTCTTTCTCTCTCTCTCTCTCTCTCTCTCTCTCTCTCTCTTCTCTCTCTCTCTCTCTCTCTCTCTCTCTCTCTCTCTCCACCAGACACGTAAGGCTGTAGGACTCTTAATGTCCATTTCAGAAACATTTCCACAACACACAACAACTTTGTCTCCTCTGAAGCATCATTGTCACTCTTATTGGTAATAATACATCCAGCTGCCACCTGACGTTAATCCAGGCCAGGAAGGGCGAAATGTTGCCCCGGGAGCGAAGAGAAGTGGGGGAAGAGGAGGAGTGAGAAAGGATAGGGGAGAGAAGAGGACTTGGAAATGGGCTGGAGTGGGATGGTTCTTATCTAAGCTGCTTATCTGGGAATGTTAATGTTGTCGCACCAGCCTGCTGCTGGCTCTCTCTCTCTCTCTCTCTCTCTTCTCTCTCTCTTCTCTCTCTCTCTCTCTCTCTCTCTCTCTCTCTCTCTCTCTCTCTCTCTCTCCCAGCCTCTACCAGCTGGTGGTATTTCCAGCATAAATCATGGCTGGCATTCTTCTCGCTTGCTTCTCCTCTTCCTCTTCCTCCTCTCTTCTTCCTCCTCCCTCTTCTCCCTCCTGTTCCTCTTCTGCTTCGGAGTTGTCTTCCTAACATCCCTCCCTGTCCAGTCATCGCTTTCTCTTATTTCTCTCGTCTAGCTTTCTCCTCATTAATCCTGCTTTTATCCCTTCTCTTCGTCTTCCCTTCAAGCCACACCCTTTTCCTTCCTCTCTCCTTCTCTAATGTCTGTCCTTGGGAGGGAGGGAGGGAGAACAATAAAGAGGGAGTGTCTGGAGAAGGAGGTGAGCACATTGGAAATCGGTGAAAAGTTCTTTACCCTTCCTAGAACGGTACACTAATTTGGAAGGGAGAGTGAAGGAGGGTGAGGGAGAGTGAAGGAGGGTGAGGGAGAGTGAAGGAGGGTGAGGGAGAGTGAAGGAGGATGAGAGAGAGTGAAGGAGGGTGAGGGAGAGTGAAGGAGGGTGAGGGAGAGTGAAGGAGGGTGAGGGAGAGTGAAGGAGAATGAGAGAGAGTGAAGGAGGGTGAGGGAGAGTGAAGGAGGGTGAGGGAGAGTGAAGGAGGGTGAGGGAGAGTGAAGGAGGATGAGAGAGAGTGAAGGAGGGTGAGGGAGAGTGAAGGAGGGTGAGGGAGGGAGAGTCGGAGAGACAATTTTAAAAACGTAGAGACAAGATCAAGGTTGTGAGAGACACAGGTGAGGGACAGGTGAGACACAGATGAGACACAGGTGAGTGTTGTCAGTTGACTGTGTCTCATTACCTGTCAAGTGTCTGCTTGTTTTTTATTCTCCATCTCTGTGATCCTCTTCTTGTGTTCTTCCTTCTGTGTTTCTGTTCTTGTTTCTTCTGTGTTCCTGTTCTTCTTTCTTCTGTGTTCCTGTTCTTCTTTCTTCTGTGTTCCTGTTCTTCTTTCTTCTGTGTTCCTGTTGTTCCTTCTGTGTCCCTGTTCTGGTACCTCCTGTGTTCCTGTACCTTCTGTGTCATTGTTCTTGTTCCTCCTGTGTCCCTGTTCTGGTACCTCCTGTGTTCCTGTTCTGGTACCTTCTGTGTCATTGTTCTTGTTCCTCCTGTGTCCCTGTTCTGGTACCTCCTGTGTCCCTGTTCTGGTACCTTCTGTGTCCCTGTTCTTGTTCCTCCTGTGTTCCTGTTCTTGATCCTCCTGTGTTCCTGTTCTTGTTCCTCCTGTGTCCCTGTTCTAGTTCCTCCTGTGTCCCTGTTCTAGTTCCTCCTGTGTCCCTGTTCTAGTTCCTCCTGTGTCGCTGTTCTGGTACCTCCTGTGTCCCTGTTCTTGTTCCTCCTGTGTCCCTGTTCTGGTACCTCCTGTGTCCCTGTTCTGGTACCTCCTGTGTCCCTGTTCTGGTACCTCCTGTGTTCATGTTATTGTTCCTCCTGTGTCCCTGTTCTAGTTCCTCCTGTGTCCCTGTTCTAGTTCCTCCTGTGTCGCTGTTCTGGTACCTCCTGTGTCCCTGTTCTTGTTCCTCCTGTGTCCCTGTTCTGGTACCTCCTGTGTCCCTGTTCTGGTACCTCCTGTGTCCCTGTTCTTGTTCCTCCTGTGTCCCTGTTCTTGTTCCTCCTGTGTCCCTGTTCTGGTACCTCCTGTGTCCCTGTTCTAGTTCCTCCTGTGTCCCTGTTCTTGTTCCTCCTGTGTCCCTGTTCTTGTTCCTCCTGTGTCCCTGTTCTGGTACCTCCTGTGACCCTGTTCTAGTTCCTCCTGTGACCCTGTTCTAGTACCTCCTGTGACCCTGTTCTTGTTCCTCCTGTGTCCCTGTTCTTGTTCCTCCTGTGTCCCTGTTCTTGTTCCTCCTGTGTCCCTGTTATTGTTCCTCCTGTGTCCCTGTTCTGGTACCTCCTGTGACCCTGTTCTAGTTCCTCCTGTGACCCTGTTCTAGTACCTCCTGTGACCCTGTTCTTGTTCCTCCTGTGTCCCTGTTCTTGTTCCTCCTGTGTCCCTGTTCTAGTTCCTCCTGTGTCCCTGTTCTTGTTCCTCCTGTGTCCCTGTTCTTGTGCTTGTCTTCACTGGTCATTAATGTTCTTGTGTTCTTCCTTGTGTCAATCTTCACGTGCTCTTGTTGTCTTCTTTTCTCTCCCTCTAACTTTCTCCCACTCTCTCCCTTCCTCCCTCCCTCTAACTTTCTACCACGAAACAAATTAAGTGATCATTTTCTTGCAGTCATCGTGACATCAGAGAGAAAACTGGCTTTCATTAAAGTTTTCTCTCATCTCACAGACACTTTCTCTCTTCTTTCTGACTGCTTTCATTGTTTTAGATCACCTGTGCGATCAAACTTGATGGGATAGTGGGAGGGAGGGTGGGTGATGTGTGGGACATCTGCTTCAAACACCTGAGATGCTACAGCAGACACACTGGTCTTGAAACACCTGAGATGTTACAGCAGACACACTGGTCTTGAAACACCTGAGATGTTACAGCAGACACACTGGTCTTGAAACACCTGAGATGCTACAGCAGACACACTGGTCTTGAAACACCTGAGATGCTACAGCAGACACACTGGTCTTGAAACACCTGAGATGTTACAGCAGACACACTGGTCTTGAAACACCTGAGATGTTACAGCAGACACACTGGTCTTGAAACACCTGAGATGCTACAGCAGACACACTGGTCTTGAAACACCTGAGATGTTACAGCAGACACACTGGTCTTGAAACACCTGAGATGCTACAGCAGACACACTGGTCTTGAAACACCTGAGATGTTACAGCAGACACACTGGTCTTGAAAAACCTGAGATGCTACAGCAGACACACTGGTCTTGAAACACCTGAGATGTTACAGCAGACACACTGGTCTTGAAACACCTGAGATGCTACAGCAGACACACTGGTCTTGAAACACCTGAGATGTTACAGCAGACACACTGGTCTTGAAACACCTGAGATGCAACAGCAGACACACTGGTCTTGAAACACCTGAGATGTTACAGCAGACACACTGGTCTTGAAACACCTGAGATGCTACAGCAGACACACTGGTCTTGAAACACCTGAGATGTTACAGCAGACACACTGGTCTTGAAACACCTGAGATGCTACAGCAGACACACTGGTCTTGAAACACCTGAGATGTTACAGCAGACACACTGGTCTTGAAACACCTGAGATGTTACAGCAGACACACTGGTCTTGAAACACCTGAGATGCTACAGCAGACACACTGGTCTTGAAACACCTGAGATGCTACAGCAGACACACTGGTCTTGAAACACCTGAGATGTTACAGCAGACACACTGGTCTTGAAACACCTGAGATGCTACAGCAGACACACTGGTCTTGAAACACCTGAGATGTTACAGCAGACACACTGGTCTTGAAACACCTGAGATGCTACAGCAGACACACTGGTCTTGAAACACCTGAAATGTTACAGCAGACACACTGGTCTTGAAAACCTGAGATGCTACAGCAGACACACTGGTCTTGAAACACCTGAGATGTTACAGCAGACACACTGGTCTTGAAACACCTGAGATGCTACAGCAGACACACTGGTCTTGAAACACCTGAGATGTTACAGCAGACACACTGGTCTTGAAACACCTGAGATGCAACAGCAGACACACTGGTCTTGAAACACCTGAGATGTTACAGCAGACACACTGGTCTTGAAACACCTGAGATGCTACAGCAGACACACTGGTCTTGAAACACCTGAGATGTTACAGCAGACACACTGGTCTTGAAACACCTGAGATGCTACACAGACACACTGGTCTTGAAACACCTGAGATGTCAGCAGACACACTGGTCTTGAAAACCTGAGATGCTACAGCAGACACACTGTCTTGAAACACCTGAGATGTACAGCAGACACACTGTCTTGAAACACCTGAGATGCTACAGCAGACACACTGTCTTGAAACACCTGAGATGCTACAGCAGACACACTGTCTTGAAACACCTGAGATGCTACGAGACACACTGGTCTTGAAACACCTGAGATGCTACAGCAGACACTGGTCTTGAAACACCTGAGATGCTAGCAGACACACTGGTCTTGAAACACCTGAGATGCTACAGCAGACACACTGGTCTTGAAACACCTGAGATGCTACAGCAGACACACTGGTCTTGAAACACCTGAGATGTACAGCAGACACACTGGTCTTGAAACACCTGAGATGTACAGCAGACACACTGGTCTTGAAACACCTGAGATGTTACAGCAGACACACTGGTCTTGAAACACCTGAGATGCTACAGCAGACACACTGGTCTTGAAACACCTGAGATGCTACAGCAGACACACTGGTCTTGAAACACCTGAGATGCTACAGAACACACTGGTCTTGAAACACCTGAGATGCTACAGCAGACACACTGGTCTTGAAACACCTGAGATGCTACAGCAGACACCTGGTCTTGAAACACCTGAGATGTTACAGCAGACACACTGGTCTTAAACACCTGGATGCTACAGCAGACACACTGGTCTTGAAACACCTGAGATGCTACAGCAGACACACTGGTCTTGAAACACCTGAGATGCTACAGCAGACACACTGGTCTTGAAACACCTGAGATGCTACAGCAGACACACTGGTCTTGAAACACCTGAGATGCTACAGCAGACACACTGGTCTTGAAACACCTGAGATGCTACAGCAGACACACTGGTCTTGAAACACCTGAGATGCTACAGCAGACACACTGGTCTTGAAACACCTGAGATGCTACAGCAGACACACTGGTCTTGAAACACCTGAGATGCTACAGCAGACACACTGGTCTTGAAACACCTGAGATGCTACAGCAGACACACTGGTCTTGAAACACCTGAGATGCTACAGCAGACACACTGGTCTTGAAACACCTGAGATGCTACAGCAGACACACTGGTCTTGAAACACCTGAGATGCTACAGCAGACACACTGGTCTTGAAACACCTGAGATGCTACAGCAGACACACTGGTCTTGAAACACCTGAGATGCTACAGCAGACACACTGGTCTTGAAACACCTGAGATGCTACAGCAGACACACTGGTCTTGAAACACCTGAGATGCTCAGCAGACACACTGGTCTTGAAACACCTGAGATGCTACAGCAGACACACTGGTCTTGAAACACCTGAGATGCTACAGCAGACACACTGGTCTTGAAACACCTGAGATGCTACAGCAGCACACTGGTCTTGAAACACCTGAGATGCTACAGCAGACACACTGGTCTTGAAACACCTGAGATGCTACAGCAGACACACTGGTCTTGAAACACCTGAGATGTTACAGCAGACACACTGGTCTTGAAACACCTGAGATGTTACAGCAGACACACTGGTCTTGAAACACCTGAGATGCTACAGCAGACACACTGGTCTTGAAACACCTGAGATGCTAAGCAGACACACTGGTCTTGAAACACCTGAGATGCTACAGCAGACACACTGGTCTTGAAACACCTGAGATGCTACAGCAGACACACTGGTCTTGAAACACCTGAGATGTTACAGCAGACACACTGGTCTTGAAACACCTGAGATGCTACAGCAGACACACTGGTCTTGAAACACCTGAGATGCTACAGCAGACACACTGGTCTTGAAACACCTGAGATGCTACAGCAGACACACTGGTCTTGAAACACCTGAGATGCTACAGCAGACACACTGGTCTTGAAACACCTGAGATGCTACAGCAGACACACTGGTCTTGAAACACCTGAGATGCTACAGCAGACACACTGGTCTTGAAACACCTGAGATGCTACAGCAGACACACTGGTCTTGAAACACCTGAGATGTACAGCAGACACACTGGTCTTGAAACACCTGAGATGTCAGCAGACACACTGGTCTTGAAACACCTGAGATGCTACAGCAGACACACTGGTCTTGAAACACCTGAGATGCTACAGCAGACACACTGGTCTTGAAACACCTGAGATGCTACAGCAGACACACTGGTCTTGAAACACCTGAGATGCTACAGCAGACACACTGGTCTTGAAACACCTGAGATGTTACAGCAGACACACTGGTCTTGAAACACCTGAGATGCTACAGCAGACACACTGGTCTTGAAACACCTGAGATGCTACAGCAGACACACTGGTCTTGAAACACCTGAGATGCTACAGCAGACACACTGGTCTTGAAACACCTGAGATGTTACAGCAGACACACTGGTCTTGAAACACCTGAGATGCTACAGCAGACACACTGGTCTTGAAACACCTGAGATGTTACAGCAGACACACTGGTCTTGAAACACCTGAGATGCAACAGCAGACACACTGGTCTTGAAACACCTGAGATGCTACAGCAGACACACTGGTCTTGAAACACCTGAGATGCAACAGCAGACACACTGGTCTTGAAACACCTGAGATGTTACAGCAGACACACTGGTCTTGAAACACCTGAGATGCAACAGCAGACACACTGGTCTTGAAACACCTGAGATGTTACAGCAGACACACTGGTCTTGAAACACCTGAGATGCTACAGCAGACACACTGGTCTTCAAACCACTTGTGATGTTAGTGTAGTGTTCAGTGGGATCCCTCCACTGCTACCACCACTGGCTATTACCTAGTGCTTGCTGTAGGATGCCCAACATCTTTTCAATAAACATTCATATATCCTAGCCTCCCTCTCCCTCCTTCCCTCTTTCTCCCTCTCCCTCCTTCCCTCTCTCTCCCTCTCCCTCCTTCCCTCCCTCTCTCTCCCTCATCTCCCTTCTCTCCCCTCTGCCCCGCCACCCATCACTCCACCCCAACAATTAGCTTCGTTTGCTGGGTTAGTTGAGTCGATGGTTCATTTACCCACGTCTAGTGTGTCTGTCTCCCCTACCACTACAGTGTCTCCCCTACCACTATAGTGTCTCCCCTACCACTACACTGTCTCCCCTAAAACTACACTGTCTCCCCTGCCACTACACTGTCTCCTCATACCATTGCACTGCCTCCCCTACCACTACACTGCTTCCCCTACCACTACACTATCTCCTGGAGTCTACCTGGAGAGAGTTCCAGGGGTCAACGCCCCTGCGGCCAGGTCTGTGACAAGGCCTCATGTTGGATCAGAGCCTGATCAACCAGGCTGTTACTGCTGGCCGCACGCAGTCCGACGTACGATCCACAGCCTGGCTTGTCAGGTACCGACTTTAGGTGCCTGTCCAGTGCCTGCTTGAAGACAGTTAAGGGTCTATTGGTAATCCCCCTTATGTATGCTGGGAGGCAGTTGAACAGTCTTGGGCCCCTGACACTTATTGTGTTGTCTCTCAACGTGCTAGTGGCACCCTTGCTTTTCACTGGGGGGATGTTACATCGTCTGCCGAGTTTTTTGCTTTCGTAGGGAGTGACTCTCGTGTGCAAGTTTGGTACTAATCCCTCTAGGATTTTCCACGTGTATATAACTATATATCTCTCCCGCCTGCGTTCCAGGGAGTACAGGTTTAGGAACTTCAAGCGTTCCCAGTAATTGAGGTGGTTTATCGCAGTTATGTGCCGTGAAGGTTTTCTGTACATTTTCTAGGTCAGCAATTTCACCCGCCTTGAAAGGTGCAGTTAGTGTGCAGCAATATTCCAGCCTAGAATGCCACCTGAACAAGCCTAGAACAAGCGACCTGGAAAGTGTCAACATGGGCTTGGCATCCCTGGTTTTGAAGGTTCTCATTATCCATCCTGTCATTTTTCTGGCAGATGCGATTGCTACATTGTTATGGTCCTTGAAGGTGAGATCCTCTGTCATGATCACTCCCAGGTCTTTGACATTAGTTTTTCGCTCTATTGTGTGGTTGGAATTTGTTTTACACTCCGATGAGATTTTAATTT
This sequence comes from Cherax destructor, assembly GCA_009830355.1. Lineage (NCBI taxonomy): Eukaryota > Metazoa > Arthropoda > Malacostraca > Decapoda > Parastacidae > Cherax > Cherax destructor. The sequence goes on from WNWK01004908.1 coordinate 80,308, forward strand.
CCTCACGTTTTCCATATCGGAGTAATTGAAATTTCTCATCATTGAACTTCATATTGGTTTCTGCAGCCCATTTAAAGATTTGGTTGATGTCTGCTTGGAGTCTTGCAGTGTCTTCAACGGTGGACACTGTCATACAGATTCGGGTGTCATCTGCAAAGGAAGACACGGCACTGTGGCTTATATCCCTGTCTATGTCCGATATGAGGATGAGGAACAGGATGGGAGCGAGTACTGTGCCTGGTGTAACAGAGCTTTTCACAGTAGCTGCCTCAGACTTTACTCTGTTGACTACTACTCTTTGAGTTCTACTTGTTAGAAAATTATAGATCCATCTACCAACTTTTCCTGTTATTCCTTTATCACGCATTTTGTGTGCTATTACACCATGGTCACACTTGTCAAAGGCTTTTGCAAAGTCTGTGTATATTACATCTGCATTCTGTTTGTCTTCTAGAGCATCCAGGACCTTGTCGTAGTGATCCAGTAGTTGGGACAGACAGGAGCGACCTGCTCTAAACCCATGCTGTCCTGGGTTGTGCAATTGATGGGTATCAAGATGAGTGGCGATCTTGCTTCTTAGAACCCTTTCAAAGATTTTTATGATATGGGACGTTAGCGCTATTGGTCTGTAGTTCTTTGCTATTGCTTTACTGCCCCCTTTGTGGAGTGGGGCTATGTCTGTTGTTTTTAGTAACTGCGGGACGACCCCAGTGTCCATGCTCCCTCTCCATAGGATGTTAAAAGCACGTGATAGGGGCTTCTTGCAGTTCTTGATGAACACCATGAGTCAGGGCCTGGGGCAGAGTGCATGGCCATGTCATTTATCGCCTTTTCGAAGTCATGTGGCGTCAGGATAATGTCAGAAAGGCATGCGTCTACCCCTACTACTACACTTCCTTCCCTACCTTCCACCTCTTCCTTCCCCTACCACTACACCGTCTCCCTCTACCACTACACTGTCGCTCCCTACCACTACACTACCTTCCCCTACCACTACACTACCTTCCCCTACCTTCTACCCCTACCACCACTACACTCTTTGACACCACCAAAACTCAACCATTCCATCACATCCACTCACCCCTACCTATTCTCATTCACTAAACCCCACTCCCTCACCTCTATTTTCACATAATGCCCCCACCCTCACCCTTCACCACTCCCCTACATGCCTCCCCCTCCACCTCACCCTGAACTGGAACCATTGTTAAAATGGAAGCAAATGATCCCACTTAAATGTGTTGTTAACGAGGCTAGTGCACGGCACCGTGAACACTGTTGTGCACGGCACCGTGAACACTGTGTTGTGCACGGCACCGTGAACACTGCTGTGCACGGCACCGTGAACACTGTGTTGTGCACGGCACCGTGAACACTGTTGTGCATGGCACCGTGAACACTGTTGTGCACGGCACTGTGAACAGTGTTGTGCATGGCACCCTGAACACTTGTGCACGGCACCGTGAACACTGTTGTGCACGGCACCGTGAACACTGTCGTGCACGGCACCGTGAACACTGTTGTGCATGGCACCCTGAACACTTGTGCACGGCACCGTGAACACTGTTGTGCAAGGCACCGTGAACACTGTTGTGCACGGAACCGTGAACACTGTGTTTTGCACGGCACCGTAAAGACTGTGTTGTGCACGACACCGTGAACACTGTGTTGTGCACGGCACCAGCAAGACTGTGCTGTGCACGGCACCGTCAAGACTGTTGTGCACGACATCGTGAACATTGTGTTGTGCACGGCACCGTCAAGACTGTGCTGTGCACGGCACCGTCAAAACTGTGCTGTGCACGACACCGTCAAGACTGTGCTGTGCACGACACCGTCAAGACTGTGCTGTGCACGACACCGTCAAGACTGTGCTGTGCACGACACCGTCAAGACTGTGGTGTGCACGACACCGTAAGAGTGTGCTGTGCACGGCACCGTCAAGACTGTTGTGCACGACACCGTGGACATTGTGTTGTGCACGGCACCGTCAAGACTGTGCTGTGCACGGCACCGTCAAAACTGTGTTGTGCACGACACCGTCAAGACTGTGCTGTGCACGACACCGTCAAGACTGTGCTGTGCACGACACCGTCAAGATTGTGCTGTGCACGACACCGTCAAGACTGTGCTGTGCACGGCACCGTGAACATTGTTTTGTGCACGGCACCGTCAAGACTGTTGTTCACGACACCGTGAACACTGAGTTGTGCACGGCACCGTCAAGACTGTGCTGTGCACGGCACCGTCAAGACTGTTGTGCACGGCATCGTCAAGAGTGTTTTGTGCACGCCACCGTCAAGACTGTTGTGCACTGCACCGTCAAGACTGTTGTGCACTGCACCGTCAAGACTGTGTTGTGCACGGCACCGTGAACACTGTTGTGCACGACACCGTCAAGACTGTGCTGTGCACGACACCGTCAAGACTGTGCTGTGCACGACACCGTCAAGACTATGCTGTGCACGACACCGTCAAGACTGTGTTGTGCACGACACCGTCAAGACTGTGTTGTGCACGACACCGTCAAGATTGTGTTGTGCACGACACCGTCAAGACTGTGTTGTGCACGACACCGTCAAGACTGTGTTGTGCACGACACCGTCAAGACTGTGTTGTGCACGACACCGTCAAGATTGTGTTGTGCACGACACCGTCAAGACTGTGTTGTGCACGACACCGTCAAGACTGTGTTGTGCACGACACCGTGAAGACTGTGCTGTGCACGGTACCGTGAAGAATAATATGGTGGAATAGGAAGAGGAGGAGGAAGAGGCAGGTGAAGTTTGTCAGGAGAATAAATAAGAGAAGAAACTCAACAGATCTCCAATACTCCAGAAAACAGGAACTATCAGCAGTGTCAACGGTAGACCACACAAACTTGGCAACGCTGTGAACGGGAACCATCAACAGTGTCAACGGTAGACCGCATAGACTTGGCAACACTGTGAACCATCAACAGTCAACGGTAGACTACATAGATTTGGCAACAGTGTAAAAAAACAGAGAACGGTAAATACTAACAGTCAATGTGTCCGAACACGCGTAGTTGACTTCGGCTTAAACCCGTTGATGTTAAAAGAGAAACGTTTTATCCGTCTGAAAGTGAACGTTATAAACGGGTGAAAGAACGTGTTTTAATACACGTTAAAAACCTGTTCGAATCCCCTCCCAAACTTTTATTCTGCCCGGGAGAGGAAGCCGAAGTCGGGGTCGCAGCCACACGCCCGAACACCCTCAAGATAAGGCCGGGCGCTGATTGGTGGCTTTCGGTCACGTGACTTTCATGTTATTATCCCGATTGCAAACGAAAATACAAATTTCTGTTCACCTAACAGTAAGTAGGTACCTGGGTGTTAGTCTCGTAGCACCTCCTGTTACTGTTCACCTAGCAGTAAGTAGGTACCAGGGTGTTAGTCACCTAGCACCTGCAGTTACTGTTAACCTAACAGTAACTAGGTACCAGGGTGTTAGTCTCCAACACACCACCAACACACCACCACCACCACACCACCACCACACCACCAACGCACTACCAAGACACCACCACCATACCACCAACACACCACCAACACAACGCACCACCAACACACCACCACTACACCACCACCACACCACCACCACACCACCAACACACCACCAACGCACCACCACACCACCACCACCACCCACCACCACCACACCACCACCACACCACCAACACACCACCAACACACCACCAACACACCACCACCACACCACCAACACACCACCAACGCACCACCAACACACCACCAGCTGCTACTCTCAGTATATTAACTCAGTAATATATTAGCCACGCATGTCGACAGTATTTTGTTTCTTGTTTACCATCAGCGGCAGCCGAACTGAAACACTTCCTTCCCTGGCGCCTTCAAGCTGCCTTTTATCTTTCTTTATCTCCAGCATCTTGTGTGTTAAGGTGTTAAAGATGCTCTTCTTGTGAGGTAAGATGCAACTTCTTTTTGTTAAGTTGCCAAGATGCTCTTCTTAACAGTTGATACAACAAATAATGTATAAGGCTCTATCCCCACCCTCCAGTCACTACCAACATAAACTAGAAGGTAGAAGTAGATAGAAGTCCTGGCTACTACCACTGCTGCTGCTGCCAGTCTGTAGGTGAAGCATCCTGGGCGTAATGTGATTAGCTTTCCAAGAAGAGACGAGGCGAATGGGCAATAACAGAGAGAGAGAGAGAGAGAGAGCAGTGGGTACCCACTGGCAGTGGTGAGTGACAGTGTCTAACTTGCAGCATAAAGTCTACGGGTGTTGTGTGCCAGGGTTCACTTGCACTATGGTTGTGCTGTGCCAGGGTTCACTTGCACTATGGTTGTGCTGTGTCAGGGTTCACTTGCACTATGGTTGTGCTGTGCCAGGGTTCACTTGCACTATGGTTGTGCTGTGCCAGGGTTCACTTGCACGACGGTTGTGCTGTGCCAGGGTTCACTTGCACTATGGTTGTGCTGTGCCAGGGTTCACTTGCACGACGGTTGTGCTGTGCCAGGGTTCACTTGCACTATGGTTGTGCTGTGCCAGGGTTCACTTGCACGACGGTTGTGCTGTGCCAGGGTTCACTTGCACTATGGTTGTGCTGTGCCAGGGTTCACTTGCACGACGGTTGTGCTGTGCCAGGGTTCACTTGCACTATGGTTGTGCTGTGCCAGGGTTCACTTGCACGACGGTTGTGCTGTGCCAGGGTTCACTTGCACGACGGTTGTGCTGTGCCAGGGTTCACTTGCACGACGGTTGTGCTGTGCCAGGGTTCACTTGCACTATGGTTGTGCTGTGCCAGGGTTCACTTGCACTATGGTTGTGCTGTGCCAGGGTTCACTTGCACTATGGTTGTGCTGTGCCAGGGTTCACTTGCACTATGGTTGTGCTGTGCCAGGGTTCACTTGCACTATGGTTGTGCTGTGCCAGGGTTCACTTGCACTATGGTTGTGCTGTGCCAGGGTTCACTTGCACGACGGTTGTGCTGTGCCAGGGTTCACTTGCACGACGGTTGTGCTGTGCCAGGGTTCACTTGCACTATGAGTTGTGCTGTGCCAGGGTTCACTTGCACTATGGTTGTGCTGTGCCAGGGTTCACTTGCACTATGGTTGTGCTGTGCCAGGGTTCACTTGCACGACGGTTGTGCTGTGCCAGGGTTCACTTGCACTATGGTTGTGCTGTGCCAGGGTTCACTTGCACGACGGTTGTGCTGTGCCAGGGTTCACTTGCACATGGTTGTGCTGTGCCAGGGTTCACTTGCACTATGGTTGTGCTGTGCCAGGGTTCACTTGCACTATGGTTGTGCTGTGTCAGGGTTCACTTGCACTATGGTTGTGCTGTGCCAGGGTTCACTTGCACTATGGTTGTGCTGTGCCAGGGTTCACTTGCACGACGGTTGTGCTGTGCCAGGGTTCACTTGCACTATGGTTGTGCTGTGCCAGGGTTCACTTGCACGACGGTTGTGCTGTGCCAGGGTTCACTTGCACTATGGTTGTGCTGTGCCAGGGTTCACTTGCACGACGGTTGTGCTGTGCCAGGGTTCACTTGCACTATGGTTGTGCTGTGCCAGGGTTCACTTGCACGACGGTTGTGCTGTGCCAGGGTTCACTTGCACTATGGTTGTGCTGTGCCAGGGTTCACTTGCACGACGGTTGTGCTGTGCCAGGTTCACTTGCACGACGGTTGTGCTGTGCCAGGGTTCACTTGCACGACGGTTGTGCTGTGCCAGGGTTCACTTGCACTATGGTTGTGCTGTGCCAGGGTTCACTTGCACTATGGTTGTGCTGTGCCAGGGTTCACTTGCACTATGGTTGTGCTGTGCCAGGGTTCACTTGCACTATGGTTGTGCTGTGCCAGGGTTCACTTGCACTATGGTTGTGCTGTGCCAGGGTTCACTTGCACTATGGTTGTGCTGTGCCAGGGTTCACTTGCACGACGGTTGTGCTGTGCCAGGGTTCACTTGCACGACGGTTGTGCTGTGCCAGGGTTCACTTGCACTATAGTTGTGCTGTGCCAGGGTTCACTTGCACTATGGTTGTGCTGTGCCAGGGTTCACTTGCACTATGGTTGTGCTGTGCCAGGGTTCACTTGCACGACGGTTGTGCTGTGCCAGGGTTCACTTGCACTATGGTTGTGCTGTGCCAGGGTTCACTTGCACGACGGTTGTGCTGTGCCAGGGTTCACTTGCACGACGGTTGTGCTGTGCCAGGGTTCACTTGCACGACGGTTGTGCTGTGCCAGGGTTCACTTGCACGACGGTTGTGCTGTGCCAGGGTTCACTTGCACTATTGTTGTGCTGTGCCAGGGTTCACTTGCACTATGGTTGTGCTGTGCCAGGGTTCACTTGCACTATGGTTGTGCTGTGCCAGGGTTCACTTGCACTATGGTTGTGCTGTGCCAGGGTTCACTTGCACGACGGTTGTGCTGTGCCAGGGTTCACTTGCACGACGGTTGTGCTGTGCCAGGGTTCACTTGCACGACGGTTGTGCTGTGCCAGGGTTCACTTGCACGACGGTTGTGCTGTGCCAGGGTTGCACGACAGTTGTGCTGTGCCAGGGTTGCACGACGGTTGTGCTGTGGTTGCTGTCTACGTGCAGGTTGTTGCACGGGTCAGCAGGTAACCAGGTCTTACAGTGCGCTCTACAAGACTATCATGTTTACTCAACACAAATTCCAGCTCCTCCCTTGTGGAAAATTTAAGGAATTTAAAGCTAGAATGGAAAATAAGACAAGTGAAGTGATAATACCAGAGGATTTCACCTTCAAGGATCACAACAATGTCATTATCACAACTACGAGGGAAATGATAAGATGGATAATGAGAACCTTCAAAACAAGGGATAACAAGCCAATGATGATCCTCTTTAAGACACTAGTTCTATCTAGGCTGAAATTGTAGATCTAGAGAATATACAGAGAACTTTCACTGCTCGTATAAATACAGTCAAGCACCTTAATTACTGGGAACATTTAAAGTCTCTTGACCTGTACTCCCTGGAGTGCAGACGACGAAGATACAGTATCTTAGAGGGACTGCCAAATCGGCACACAGAAATAACTCCTTACTAAAGCAAAAGACTCGGCAGGTGGTGCAACATATCCCCAATGATAAGCAGGGACGCCATGAATAAGCTAAGAGTAAAACAGTAAGTGTCAGGTGTCCAAGACTGTTCAAGAGTCTCCCAAAATACATAAGAGGGATTATCAACAGACCCCTGGCTGTCATCAAGACTCCTGGCTGTCTTCAAGACTCCTGGCTGTCTTCAAGACTGCTGGCTGTCTTCAAGACTCCTGGCTGTCTTCAAGACCACTGCCTGTCTTCAAGACTCCTGGCTCTCTTCAAGACTCCTGGCTGTCTTCAAGACTCCTGGGTGTCTTCAAGACTCCTGGCTGTCTTCAAGACTAATGGCTGTCTTCAAGACTCCTCGCTGTCATCAAGACTCCTAACTGTCTTCAAGACTCCTGGCTGTCTTCAAGACACCTGCCTGTCTTCAAGACTACTGGCTGTCTTCAAGACTCCTGGCTGTCTTCAAGACCACTGCCTGTCTTCAAGACTCCTGGCTGTCATCAAGACTCCTGGCTGTCATCAAGACTCCTGGCTGTCTTCAAGACTCCTGGCTGTCTTCAAGACCACTGCCTGTCTTCAAGACTCCTGGCTGTCTTCAAGACTCCTGGCTATCTTCAAGACTCCTGGCTGTCTTCAAGACTCCTATCTGTCTTCAAGACTCCTGGCTGTCTTCAAGACTCCTGGCTGTCTTCAAGACTCCTGGTTGTCTTCAAGACCACTGCCTGTCATCAAGACTCCTGACTGTCTTCAAGACTCCTGGCTGTCTTCAAGACTCCTGGCTGTCTTCAAGACTCCTGGCTGTGTTCAAGACTCCTGGCTGTCTTCAAGACCACTGCCTGTCATCAAGACTCCTGGCTGTCTTCAAGACTCTTGGCTGTCTTCAATACTCCTGGCTGTCTTCAAGACTCCTGGCTGTCTTCAAGACTCCTGGCTGTCTTCAAGACTCCTGGCTGTCTTCAAGACCACTGCCTGTCTTCAAGACCACTGTCTGTCATCAAGACTCCTGGCTGTCTTCAAGACAACTGCCTGTCATCAAGACTCCTGGCTGTCTTCAAGACTCCTGACTGTCTTCAAGACTCATGGCTGTCTTCAAGACTCATGGCTGTCTTCAAGACTCCTGGCTGTCTTCAAGACCACTGCCTGTCTTCAAGACTCCTAGCTGTCTTCAAGACTCCTGGCTGTCTTCAAGACTCCTGGGTGTTTTCAAGACTCCTGGCTGTCTTCAAGACTCCTGGCTGTCTTCAAGACTCCTAGGTGTCTTCAAGACTCATGGCTGTCTTCAAGACTCATGGCTGTCTTCAAGACTCCTGGCTGTCTTCAAGACTCCTGGCTGTCTTCAAGACCTCTGGTTGTCTTCAAGACCACTGCCTGTCATCAAGACTCCTGGCTGTCTTCAAGACCACTGCCTGTCTTCAAGACTCCTGGCTGTCTTCAAGACTCCTGGCTGTCTTCAAGACTCATTGCTGCCTTCAAGACCCCTGGGTGTCTTCAAGACTCCTGGCTGTCTTCAAGACTCCTGGCTGTCTTCAAGACCACTGCCTGTCTTCAAGACTCCTAGCTGTCTTCAAGACTCCTGGCTGTCTTCAAGACTCCTGGGTGTTTTCAAGACTCCTGGCTGTCTTCAAGACTCCTGGCTGTCTTCAAGACTCCTAGGTGTCTTCAAGACTCATGGCTGTCTTCAAGACTCATGGCTGTCTTCAAGACTCCTGGCTGTCTTCAAGACTCCTGGCTGTCTTCAAGACCTCTGGTTGTCTTCAAGACCACTGCCTGTCATCAAGACTCCTGGCTGTCTTCAAGACCACTGCCTGTCTTCAAGACTCCTGGCTGTCTTCAAGACTCCTGGCTGTCTTCAAGACTCATTGCTGCCTTCAAGACCCCTGGGTGTCTTCAAGACTCCTGGCTGTCTTCAAGACTCCTGGCTGTCTTCAAGACTCCTGGCTGTCTTCAAGACCCCTGGCTGTCTTCAAGACTCCTGGCTGTCTTCAAGACTCCTGGCTGTCTTCAAGACTCCTGGCTGTCTTCAAGACCCCTGGCTGTCATCAAGACTCCTGGCAATCTTCAAGACTCCTGGCTGTCTTCAAGACCCCTGACTGTCATCAAGACTCCTGGCTGTCATCAAGACTCCTGGCTGTCTTCAAGACCCCTGGCTGTCTTCAAGACTCCTGGCTGTCTTCAAGACCCTTGGCTGTCTTCAAGACTCCTGGCTGTCATCAAGACTCCTGGCTGTTATCAAGACTCCTGGCTGTCTTCAAGACTCCTGGCTGTCTTCAAGACCCTTGGCTGTCTTCAAGACTCCTGGCTGTCATCAAGACTCCTGGCTGTTATCAAGACTCCTGGCTGTTTTCAAGACTCCTGGCTGTCTTCAAGACTCCTGGCTGTCTTCAAGACTCCTGGCTGTCTTCAAGACTACTGGCTGTCTTCAACACTACTGGCTGTCTTCAAGACTCCTGGCTGTCTTCAAGACCCCTGGCTGTCTTCAAGACTCCTGGCTATCTTCAAGACTCCTTGCTGTCTTCAATATTCCTGGCTGTCTTCAAGACCCTGGCTGTCTTCAAGACCCTGGCTGTCTTCCAGACCCATGGCTGTCTTCAAGACTCCTGGCTGTCTTCAAGACTCCT
>WNWK01004908.1:95000-120000 GCA_009830355.1 Cherax destructor
AGCATCACACAGTAACTATGATAACAGAGTCAGCATCACACAGTAACTATGATAACAGTGTCAGCATCACACAGTAACTATGATAACAGTGTCAGCATCACACAGTAACTGTCAGCATCACACAGTAACTATGATAACTGAGTCAGCATCACACAATAACTAAGATACCAGTGTCAGCATCACACAGTAACTATGATAACAGTGTCAGCATCACACAGTAACTAAGATAACAGTGTCAGCATCACACAGTAACTAAGATAACAGTGTCAGCATCCACAGGGAACTATGATAACAGTGTCAGGGATCACACAGTAACTGATAACTGTGTCAGCATCACACAATAACTGAATAAGTGTCAGCATCACACAGTAACTATGATAACCAGTGTCAGCATCACACGGTAACTAAGATAACAGTGTCAGGGATCACACAGTAACTAAGATAACAGTGTCAGCATACACAGTAACTATGATACAGTGTCAGCATCACACGGTAACTGATAACTGTGTCATCACAATAACTAAGATAAGTGTCAGCATCACCAGTAACTATGATAACAGTGTCAGCATCACACAGTAACTATGATAACAGTGTCAACATCACACAGTAACTAAGATAACAGTGTCAGCATCACACAGTAACTAGGATAACAGTGTCAGCATACACGTAACTATGATAACAGTGTCAGCATCACACAGTAACTATGATAACAGTGTCAGCATCCACAGTTATAACTGTGTCAGCATCACTGTAACTAGATAAGTGTCGGCATCCACGAGTAACTATGATAAGTGTCAGCATCACACAGTAACTATGATAATTGTCAGCATACACATTAACTTATGATAACAATTGTCAGCATCACACAGTAACCATGATAACAGTGTCAGCATCACACAGTAACTATGATAACAGTGTCAGCTCACACGTAACTATGATAACAGTGTCGCATCACACAGTAACTGTGATACAGTGTCAGCATCACACAGTAACTGTCAGCATCACACAATAACTAAGATAAGTGTCAGCATCACACAATAACTAAGATAAGTGTGGGATCACACGGGAACTGAGTAAGGGGTAAACATCACACAGTAACTTATGATAAAGTGTCAGCATCACACGGTAAAATATGATAACAGTGTGGGGGCATCCCCAGTAACTGATAACTTTTACATCACACAATAACTAAGATAAGTGTCAGCATCATACAGTAACTATGATAAGTGTCAGCATCACACAGTAACTATGATAAGTGTAAGCATCCACAGTAACTATGATAACATGTCGGCATCACACAGTAACCATGATAAGTGTCGGGATCACAAGTAACTATGATAACGTGTCGGGGTCACCAGTAACTATTTTAACATTGTCACCATCACACAGTAACGGGTCAGCATCACACAATAACTAAGAAAGTGTCACATCCACAGTAACTAATATAAGTGTCAACATCACAGTAACTATGATAAGTGTCAGCAACACACAGTAACTATGATAACAGTGTCAGCATCACACAGTAACTATGATCAGTGTCAGCATCACAGTAACTATGATAACAGTGTCAGCTCAAAAGTAACTATGATAACAGTGTCGGCATCCACAGTAACTATGATAGCAGTGTCAGCACCCACACAGTAACTATGATAGCAGTGTAAATTATTACAAATAAAAGAAGCATTTTAAAAAACGACTGTTTGGGATACTGAGTAAAATCTCATTTTCAGATTTTATTATATTAAATATATATTATTAATAAAAAAACATATAATCTGAAAAAAAACATATAATCTAATAATCTGTGAAAAAATCTATTTACAAAAATCACAGTAAGATAAAAGTCACAAATAAAATCAAGTATTCGGTGTAGTGTCAGAGTCGCTGCCATTTTCCCTAGTGTCCGCAGGACAGCACCCACCTTGTCATGATACTTCTTTGTCTTATGAGCGCCTTCTCACAGGGCCCCCTGACCCCCCGTTCTCTGTGCCCCATGACACGCCCCGGTGTCACCCGACCGCCTTCTCTTCTTGTCACGACACCCTTCTTTTGTGCCCAAAAGGGACACCTTCCTTGCATCATGACCCATCTCTAATAAAACCTTTTCACCGCGTTATGAAAATCAAATAAACTAAACCCTGTGTCGTGCCACCCGCCCAAAACTCTGACTGACTACACCACTAAATACCTGACACCACATGTGTCACAAAAGGCCCACCTTTCCAGTGTCCCCAAAGGAACCCCTGTTACCAGTGTCACACAAGGCCACCTGTTACCAGTGTCACACAGGAGCCATACCTGTTACCAGTGTCACACAAGACCCCCACCTGTTACCAGTGTCAAGACACCACCTGTTACCAGTGTCCCAAGACATACACCTGTTACCAGTGTCACACACTTTCAGGTAATAAGTTCAAGGTAACAGTCCTTTTTCAGGTACATAGTCTCAGGAACACAGTCAGTACGGTGAATAAAAAAGAAAGTAGTCAAAGGGTCGCCAGCACGGGAGTCAATCTCAGGTCTGTCTGTTGAACACTCCGGTGTATCAGGGCTAGTGAACTGCCAGTGTGGTATAGGGGAGAGTCTCGCTACACTCCAGCAGTGTATATGGAGAGTCTCGTACACTCCTAGGTGTATCGGGGAGCTGAGTGAACTCTCAGTGTTGTATATGGGAAGTCTCGTTAGCACTGTAGACCTGTCACCAGCACCACACTGCGAAAGTCTACAACTCTCAAGCAGGTCTGCCTGGCGACTCCAGTAGTGTATCAGTGACTGGTGGACTCTCAGTGTTGACTAGGGAGAGTCTCGATGACACTGTCAGTCAAGCCGGCCCGGCAGTCAAACATCAGGTCTGATGACGTAACCCTTGACTGCCAGCCGGTGAGGTAATACCTAACTACCATTGTTAGATACGGGGCCGTAACAGTCAGCATCCACAGTAACTATGATAACAGTGTCAGTGTCAGCATCACACAGTAACTATGATAACAGTGTCAGCATCACACAGTAACTATGATAACAGTGTCAGCATCACAGTAACTATGATAACAGTGTCAACATCACACAGTGAACTATGATAACAGTGTCAGCATCACGAGTAATTATGATAACAGTGTCAGCATCACAGTAACTATGATAACAGTGTCAGCATCACACAGTAACTATGATAAGTTCGGCATCACACAGTGAACTATGATAACAGTGTCAGCATCACACAGTAACTATGATAACAGTGTCAGCATCACACAGTAACTTCATGATAACAGTGTCAGCATCCACAGTAACTATGATAACAGTGTCAGCATCACACAGTAACTATGATAAGCAGTGTCAGCATCACACAGTAACTATGATAACAGTGTCAGCATCACAGTAATTATGATAACAGTGTCGGCATCACAGTAGACTATGATAACAGTGTCAGCATCACACAGTAACTATGATAAGTGTCAGCATCACACAGTAATCTATGATAACAGTGTCAGCATCACAGTATATGATAACAGAGTCAGCATCACACAGTAATTATGATAACAGTGTCAGCATCACAGTAATTATGATAACAGTGTCAGCATCACACGTAACTATGATAACAGTGTCAGCATCACAGTAACTATGATAAGTGTCAGCATCACACAGTAACTATGATAACAGTGTCAGCATCACACAGTCTATGATAACAGTGTCGGCATCACTTTTGGTAACTATGATAACAGTGTCAGCATCACACAGTAACTGTGATAACAGTGTCAGCATCACACAGTAACTATGATAACAGTGTCAGCATCACACAGTAACTGTGATAACTCTCCTTCACTACATACTAGTGTTTACCCTCTCTTCTACCTTGATTCCTCTCTTCTACCTTGATTCCTCTCCTTCTCTACCTGATTCCTCTCTTCTACCTTGATTCTCTCTTCTACCTGATTCGTCTATCTCACCTTGATTCCTCTCTTCTACCTTGATTCCCTCTCTCTCCTTGATTCCCTCTCTTCTACCTTGATTCACTCTCTTCTACCTAGATTTTCTCTCTTCTACCTTGATTCCCTCTCTTCTACCTTGATTTCCTCTCTTCTTCTGTGATTCCTCTCTTATACCTTGATTCCTCTCTTCTACCTTGATTCGTCTCTTCTACCTTGATTCCTTTCTTCTACCTTGATTCCCTCTCTACTACCTTGATTCCTCTACTTATACCTTGATTCCCTCTCTTCTACCTAGATTTCCTCTCTCCTTGATTCCCTCTCTGTGGTCTCCTCACCGTGGTCTCCTCACCGTGGTCTCTCACCGTGAGTCTCCTCACCGTGGTCTCTCACCGTGGTCTCCCTCACCGTGGTCTCCTCATCGTGGTCTCCTCACCGTGGTCTCCTCATCGTGGTCTTCTCACCGTGGTCTCCTCATCGTGGTCTCCTCACCGTGGTCTCCTCATCGTGGTCTTCTCACCGTGGTCTCCTCACCGTGGTCTCCTCACCGTGGTCTCCTCATCGTGGTCTCCTCACTGTGGTCTCCTCACCGTGGTCTCCTCACCGTGGTCTCCTCACCGTGGTCTCCTCACCGTTGTCTTCTCACCGTAGTCTCCTCACCGTGGTCTCCTCACCGTGGTCTCCTCACTGTGGTCTCCTCACCGTGGTCTCCTCACCGTGGTCTCCTCACCGTGGTCTCTTCACATTGGTCTCCTCACCGTGGTCTCCTCACCGTGGTCTGCTCACCGTGGTCTTCTCACCGTGGTCTCCTCACCGTGGTCTCCTCACCGTGGTCTCCTCACCGTGGTCTCCTCACCGTGGTCTTCTCACCGTGGTCTCCTCACTGTGGTCTCCTCACCGTGGTCTCCTCACCGTGGTCTCCTCACCGTGGTCTCTTCACCGTGGTCTCCTCACCGTGGTCTCCTCACCGTGGTCTCCTCACCGTGGTCTCCTCACCGTGGTCTCCTCACCGTGGTCTCCTCACTGTGGTCTCCTCACCGTGGTCTCCTCACCGTGGTCTCCTCACCGTGGTCTCTTCACCGTGGTCTCCTCACCGTGGTCTCCTCACCGTGGTCTCCTCACCGTGGTCTCCTCATCGTGGTCTCCTCACCGTGGTCTCCTCACCGTGGTCTCCTCACCGTGGTCTCCTCACCGTGGTCTCCTCACCGTGGTCTCCTCACCGTTGTCTCTCACCGTGGTCTCCTCACCGTGGTCTCCTCAACGTGGTCTCCTCACCGTGGTCTCCTCACCGTGGTCTCCTCACCGTGGTCTCCTCACCGTTGTCTCCTCACCGTGGTTTCCTCACCGTGGTCTCCTCACCGTGGTCTCCTCACCGTGGTCTCCTCACCGTGGTCTCCTCACCGTGGTCTCCTCACCGTGGTCTCCTCACCGTGGTCTCCTCACCGTGGTCTCCTCACCGTGGTCTCCTCATCGTGGTCTCCTCACCGTGGTCTCCTCATCGTGGTCTTCTCACGTGGTCTCCTCATCGTGGTCTCCTACGTGGTCTCCTCATCGTGGTCTTCTCACCGTGGTCTCCTCACCGTGGTCTCCTCACCGTGGTCTCCTCATCGTGGTCTCCATCCTGTGGTCTCCTCACCGTGGTCTCCTCACCGTGGTCTCCTCACCGTGGTCTCCTCACCGTTGTCTTCTCACCGTAGTCTCCTCACGTGGTCTCCTCTACCGTGGTCTCCTCACTTGGTCTCCTCACGTGGTCTCCTCACCGTGGTCTCCTCACCGTGGTCTCTTCACATTGGTCTCCTCACCGTGGTCTCCTCTCCGTGGTCTGCTCCCCGTGGTCTTCTCCGTGGTCTCCTCACCTGTGGTCTCTCACCGTGGTCTCCCCACCGTGGTCTCTCACCGTGGTCTCTCACCGTGGTCTCCTCACTGTTGTCTCCTCACCGTGGTCTCCTCACCGTGGTCTTCTCATCGTGGTCTCCCCACCGTGGTCTCCTCACCGTGGTCTCCTCACCGTGGTCTCCTCACGTGGTCTCCTCACCGTGGTCTCCTCACCGTGGTCTCCTCACTCGTGGTCTCCTCACCGTGGTTTTCTTCCGTGGTCTCTTCACTGGTCTCTTCTGTGGTCCTCCGTGGTCCTCACCGTGGTTCCACCGTGGTCTCCCCACCGTGGTCTCCTCACCGTGGTTACCTCCCCCTTTTTTCCCCACGTGGCTCTCACGTGTCTCCTCCCGTGGTCTCCTCACCGTGGTTCTACGATGTCTCCTCACAGTGCTCCTCCCGTGGTCTCTCACCGTGGTCTCTCACCGTGGTCTCCCCACCGTGGTCTCCTCACCGTGGTCTCTCACCGTGGTCTCCTCACGTGGTCTCCTCACCGTGGTCTCCTCCCTGATCTCCTCCCCGTGGTACCTCATCGTGGTCTCCTCACCGTGTCTCCTCACCGTTGTCTCCTCCAATAACCTTCCAAACCCTTTCACCGTCCACTATGATAACCTGACCTCGCTGGGTCGGGCATTGGCTTAACCGGTGGGGCTTGGACCTGCCCCCTGGGAGTGGGCCTTTTGGTGTTCCTTCTTTCTTATGTTCTTATGTTCTTTTATTCGGCATCCACGTAATTTTATGATAAGCGTCAATCCCACAGTAACTATGATAGAGTCAGCATCACACAGAAACTATGATACGTGTCACATCACGTAACATGATAACGGTTCCCCAAACACATGGCTTCGCACCCCGTAATATGATAACGGTCGGCATCACCCAAGATCCAGTGTAAACCCCAGTAGCTATAAGTAGTGTCAGCACCCAACAGTAACTAAGATAACGGTGTCAGCATCACACGTAACTGATAACAGTGTCAGCATCACACAAGAACTATGATAACGGGGTGTCAGCATCACATTAACTATTAACTGTGTCAGCATCACACAATAACTAAGATAATTTCAGCATCACACAGTAACTATGATAACAGTTCAGCATCGCACAGTAACTAAGAAAACCCCAGTGCCCAGCATCCACGGTAACTAAGAAAACAGTTCACACACGTAACTATGATAACAGTGTCAGCATCAAAAGTAACTGATAACTGTGTCAGCATCACACAATAACTAAGATAATATCGGCATCCCACAGTCTATGATAGCAGTGTCAGCATCACACAGTAACTATGATATACAGTGTAAACATCACAAGTAACCCTAAGATAACAGTGTCAGCATCTCACAGTAACTAGGATAACGGTTCGGCATCCCACAGTAACTATGATAACAGTGTCAGCATCACACGAGTAATTTTATGATAACAGTGTCAGCATCCCAGTAACTGATAACTGTGTCAGCATCACACAATAACTAAGATAAGTGTCAGCATCACACGGTAACTATGATAAGTGTCAGCATCACACAGTAACTATGATAATTGTCAGCATCACACATACTATGATAACAGTGTCAGCATCACACAGTAACCATGATAACAGTGTCAGCATCACACAGTAACTATGATAACAGTGTCAAGCATCACACGCAGTAACTATGATAACGTGTCCCCATCACACTTGGTAACTTCTATGATGCTAGTGTCAGCATCACAGTAACTGTCAGCATCTTACACAATAACTAGCGATAGTGTCAGCATCACACATAACTAGATAAGTGTCAGCATCTCACAGTAACTATGATAAGTGTCAGCATCACACGTAACTTATAACAGTGTCAGCTCACACGGTAACTATGGATAACAGTGTGAGCGTCCACAGTAACTGATAACTGTGTCAGCATCCACAATAACTAAGATAAGTGTCAATCATCAGTACTAGATAAGTGTCAGCATCACACAGTAACTATGATAAGTGAAGCATCACGTAACTTATGATAACAGTGTCGGCATCACACAGTAACCATGATAAGTGTCAGCATCACACAGTAACTATGATAACAGTGTCAGCATCACACAGTAACTATGATAACGTGTCACCCATCACACAGTAACTGTCGCATCACACAATAACTAAGAAAGTGTCAGCATCACCAGTAACTAATATAAGTGTCAGCATCACACAGTAACTATGATAAGTGTCAGCAACACACAGTAACTATGATAACAGTGTCAGCATCACACAGTAACTATGATAACAGTGTCAGCATCACAGTAACTATGATAACAGTGTCAGGCATCACACAGGTAACTATGATAACAGTGTCAGCATCACACAGTAACTATGATAACAGTGTCAGCATCACACAGTAACTATGATAACAGTGTCAGTATTACAAATAAGAAGCATTTGTAATAAACGACTGTTTAAGGATACTGAGTAAAATCTCATTTTCAGATTTTATTATATTAAATATATATTATTAATATAAAAACATATAATCTGAATAAAACATATAATCTAATAATCTGTGTAAAATCTATTTACACAAAATCACAGTAAAAGATAAAAGTCAAAGTAAAATCAAGTATTCAGTGTAGTGTCAAGTACTGCCATCTTCTAGTGTCACACAGGACACTACCACACACTGTCAATGATACTTCTTTGTCTTATGTGCCTTCTCACGGGGTCCCTGACACCCGTTCTCTGTGTCCCATGACACGCCCCCGTGTCACCCGACACGCCTTCTCTTCTGTGTCACACGACACCTTCTCTCTGTTGCCATAAGACACCTTCCTGCATCATGAACCCATCTCTAATAAAACCTTTTCACCGCGTTATGACACATCAAATACACGACTCAACCTGTGTCGTGCCACCAAATCACAAACTCGACTGACTACCCACTAAATACCTGACACCACATAGTGTCACACAAGACACCACCTGTTACCAGTGTCACACAAGACCCACCTGTTACCAGTGTTACACAGACACCACCTGTTACCAGTGTCACACCAGACACCACCTGTTACCAGTGTCACACCAGACACCACCTGTTACCAGTGTCACACCAGACACCACCTGTTACCAGTGTCACACCAGACACCACCTGTTACCAGTGTCACACCAGACACCACCTGTTACCAGTGTCACACTTTCAGGTACATAAGTTCAGGTACAACAGTCCATTTTCAGGTACATAGTCTCAGGAACACAGTCAGTACGGTGAATAAGCAAGTAGATAGTCTAAGGCCGTCGCCAGACTGAGAGTCAATCTCCAGGTCTGTCTGTTGAACACTCCCAGGTGTATCAGGAGCTAATGAACTGTCCAGTGTGGTATAGGGGAGAGTCTCGCTGACACTCTCCAGCAGTGTATATGGGAGAGTTCGTCACACTCCTAGGTGTATCAGGGAGCTGGTGAACTCTCCAGTGTTGTATATGGGAGAGTCTCGTTAGCACTGTAGACCTGTCCACCAGCTCACACTGCGAAAGTCTACAGCTCTCAAGCAGGTCTGCCTGGCGAACTCCAGTAGTGTATCAGTGAGCTGGTGGACTCTCCAGTGTTGACTGGGAGAGTCTCGATGACACTGTCAGTCAAGCCGGCCCGGCAGTCAAGCATCAGGTCTGATGACGTAACCCCTTGACTGCCAGCCGGTGAGGTAATTACCTAACTACCATTGTTAGATACGGGGCCGTAACAGTCAGCATCACACGGTAACTATGATAACAGTGTCAGTGTCAGCATCACACAGTAACTATGATAACAGTGTCAGCATCACACAGTAACTATGATAACAGTGTCAGCATCACAGTAACTATGATAACAGTGTCAACATCACACAGTAACTATGATAACAGTGTCAGCATCACAGTAATTATGATAACAGTGTCAGCATCACAGTAACTATGATAACAGTGTCAGCATCACACAGTAACTATGATAAGTGTCAGCATCACACAGTAACTATGATAACAGTGTCAGCATCACACAGTAACTATGATAACAGTGTCAGCATCACACAGTAACTATGATAACAGTGTCAGCATCACACAGTAACTATGATAACAGTGTCAGCATCACACAGTAACTATGATAACAGTGTCAGCATCACACAGTAACTATGATAACAGTGTCAGCATCACAGTAATTATGATAACAGTGTCAGCATCACAGTAACTATGATAACAGTGTCAGCATCACACAGTAACTATGATAAGTGTCAGCATCACACAGTAACTATGATAACAGTGTCAGCATCACAGTAACTATGATAACAGAGTCAGCATCACACAGTAATTATGATAACAGTGTCAGCATCACAGTAATTATGATAACAGTGTCAGCATCACACAGTAACTATGATAACAGTGTCAGCATCACACAGTAACTATGATAAGTGTCAGCATCACACAGTAACTATGATAACAGTGTCAGCATCACACAGTAACTATGATAACAGTGTCAGCATCACACAGTAACTATGATAACAGTGTCAGCATCACACAGTAACTGTGATAACAGTGTCAGCATCACACAGTAACTATGATAACAGTGTCAGCATCACACAGTAACTGTGATAACTCTCCTTCACTACATACTAGTGTTTACCCTCTCTTCTACCTTGATTCTCTCTCTTCTACCTTGATTCCCTCTCTTCTACCTTGATTCCCTCTCTTCTACCTTGATTCCCTCTCTTCTACCTTGATTCCGTCTCTTCTACCTTGATTCCTCTCTTCTACCTTGATTCCCTCTCTACTACCTTGATTCCCTCTCTTCTACCTTGATTCCCTCTCTTCTACCTAGATTTTCTCTCTTCTACCTTGATTCCCTCTCTTCTACCTTGATTTCCTCTCTTCTACCTTGATTCCCTCTCTTATACCTTGATTCCCTCTCTTCTACCTTGATTCCGTCTCTTCTACCTTGATTCCTTTCTTCTACCTTGATTCCCTCTCTACTACCTTGATTCCCTCTCTTATACCTTGATTCCCTCTCTTCTACCTAGATTTCCTCTCTTCTACCTTGATTCCCTCTCTGTGGTCTCCTCACCGTGGTCTCCTCACCGTGGTCTCCTCACCGTGATCTCCTCACCGTGGTCTCCTCACCGTGGTCTCCTCACCGTGGTCTCCTCATCGTGGTCTCCTCACCGTGGTCTCCTCATCGTGGTCTTCTCACCGTGGTCTCCTCATCGTGGTCTCCTCACCGTGGTCTCCTCATCGTGGTCTTCTCACCGTGGTCTCCTCACCGTGGTCTCCTCACCGTGGTCTCCTCATCGTGGTCTCCTCACTGTGGTCTCCTCACCGTGGTCTCCTCACCGTGGTCTCCTCACCGTGGTCTCCTCACCGTTGTCTTCTCACCGTAGTCTCCTCACCGTGGTCTCCTCACCGTGGTCTCCTCACTGTGGTCTCTCACCGTGGTCTCCTCACCGTGGTCTCCTCACCGTGGTTCTCAGTGGTCTCCTCACCGTGGTCTCCTCACGTGGTCTCCTCACCGTGGTCTCCTCACCGTGGTCTCCTCACCGTGGTCTCTCACCGTGGTCTCTCACGTGTCTCACCGTGGTCTCCTCACCGTGTCTTCTCACCGTGGTCTCCTCACCGTGGTCTCCTCACCGTGGTCTCTCACGTGTCTCTACCGTGGTCTCCTCACCGTGGTCTCCTCACCGTGGTCTCCTCACCGTGGTCTCCTCACCGTGGTCTCCTCACCGTGGTTCTCAGTTCTCTCACCGTGGTCTCCTCACGTGGTCTCCTCACTCAGTGGTCTCCTCACCGTGGTCTCCTCACCGTGGTCTCTCACCGTGGTCTCCTCACCGTGGTCTCCTCACCGTGGTTCTCATGGTCTCTACCGTGGTCTCCTCACCGTGGTCTCCTCATCGTGGTTCTCAGTGTCTCACCGTGGTCTCCTCACCGTGGTCTCCTCACCGTGGTCTCCTCACTGTGGTCTCCTCACGTGGTCTCCTCACCGTGGTCTCCTCACCGTGGTCTCTCATCGTGGTCTCCTCACCGTGGTCTCTCACCGTGGTCTCCTCACCGTGGTCTCCTCACCGTGGTCTCCTCACCGTGTCTCTCACCGTGGTCTCTCACCGTGGTCTCCTCACCGTGGTCTCCTCACCGTGGTCTCCTCACCGTGGTCTCCTCACCGTGGTCTCCTCACCGTGGTTCCTCACCGTGGTCTCCTCACCGTGGTCTCCTCACCGTGGTCTCCTCACCGTGGTCTCTCACCGTGGTCTCCTCACCGTGGTCTCCTCACCGTGTCTCCTCACCGTGGTCTTCACTCGTGGTCTCCTACTGTGACTCCTCACTGTGGTCTCCTCACGTGGCTCTCACCGTGTCCTCACGTGGTCTTACCGTGGTCTCTCACTGGTCTGCTACGTGTCTCTCACCGTGGTCTACCCTCGTGGTCCTCACGTGGTCTCTCACCCTACGTGTCTCTTCACCGTGTCTCCACGGCTCTACGTCGCTCACCGTGGTCTCCTTACCGTGGTCTCATCACCGTGGTCTCTTACCGTGGTCCTCACCGTACCGTGGTCTCCTCACGTATCTCTCTAGTGGTCTCTCACGGTCTCTTACCGTGGTCTCCCTACCGTGGTCTCTCACCGGGTACTCATCGTGGTCTCACGTGGTCCTCACCGTGGTCTCTACGTGTCTCTCACCGGGTATCCTCACATGTGTCTCCTCACCGTGGTCTCTGTACAGTGTCTCTCCACAGTGGTCTTCACCGTGGTCTCATCGGTCTCTACCGTGGTCTCCTCACGGTTACTCACCGTGTCTACGTGTCCTCACCGTCCTACTGATAACACCGTGGTCGCATTGTCTACCGTGAACTCCTCACCAGTGGTCCTCACCAGTGTCTCCTCACTGTTCCTCACTGGTCTATACCGTGTCCATCACACAGTAACTACGATAAGTCTCAGCATCTCTACACGTAACTATGATAAGTTCACTCCACGGGTCTACTCAGGTCCACTCACCAGTAACTTCGATAACAGTGTCCTCATCGTAGGTCTCCTCTACGTGGATACTCACGTGTCGCTCACCGTGGTCACTCAGTCGATCCTCAGTAATCTCTATCGTGTCAGCATCCACAGTAACTACTCGTTTAGTCATCCACATAACAGATACGTGTCAGCATCACCAGTCAACTATGATAACAGTGTCAGCATACACCAGGTAACTTGATAACTGTCAGCATCACAGTAGCTGCTGATAAGTGTCCCATCACACAGTACTTGATAACAGTGTCAGCATCACACAGTAACTATGATAAGCGTCAGCATCACACAGTAACTATGATAACAGAGTCAGCATCACACAGTAACTATGATAACAGTGTCAGCATCACACAGTAACTATGATAACAGTGTCAGCATCACACAGTAACTGATACAGCATCACACAGTAACTATGATAACTGAGTCAGCATCACACATAACTAGATACCAGTGTCAGCATCACACAGTAACTATGATAACAGTGTCAGCATCACACAGTAACTAAGATAACAGTGTCAGCATCACACAGTAACTAAGATAACAGTGTCAGCATCACACAGTAACTATGATAACAGTGTCAGCATCACACAGTAACTGATAACTGTGTCAGCATCACACAATAACTAAGATAAGTGTCAGCATCACACAGTAACTATGATAACAGTGTCAGCATCACACAGTAACTATGATAACAGTGTCAGCATCACACAGTAACTATGATAACAGTGTCAGCATCACACAGTAACTATGATAACAGTGTCAGCATCCCACAGTAACTGATAACTGTGTCAGCATCACACAATAACTAAGATAAGTGTCAGCATCACACAGTAACTATGATAAGTGTCAGCATCACACAGTAACTATGATAAGTGTAAGCATCACACAGTAACTATGATAACAGTGTCGGCATCACACAGTAACCATGATAAGTGTCAGCATCACACAGTAACTATGATAACAGTGTCAGCATCACACAGTAACTATGATAACAGTGTCACCATCACACAGTAACTGTCAGCATCACACAATAACTAAGAAAAGTGTCAGCATCACACAGTAACTAATATAAGTGTCAGCATCACACAGTAACTATGATAAGTGTCAGCAACACACAGTAACTATGATAACAGTGTCAGCATCACACAGTAACTATGATAACAGTGTCAGCATCACAGTAACTATGATAACAGTGTCAGCATCACACAGTAACTATGATAACAGTGTCAGCATCACACAGTAACTATGATAACAGTGTCAGCATCACACAGTAACTATGATAACAGTGTCAGTATTACAAATAAAGAAGCATTTGTAATAAACGACTGTTTGGGATACTGAGTAAAATCTCATTTTTCAGATTTTTATTATATTAAATATATATTATTAATATAAAAACATATAATCTGAATAAAAACATATAATCTAATAATCTGTGTAAAAATCTATTTACACAAAATCACAGTAAAAGATAAAAGTCACAAGTAAAATCAAGTATTCGGTGTAGTGTCAAGTCGCTGCCATCTTCTAGTGTCACGCAGGACACTACCACACCTTGTCATGATACTTCTTTGTCTTATGGCACGCCTTCTCACGGGGTCCCCTGACACCCGTTCTCTGTGTCCCATGACACGCCCCCGGTGTCACCCGACACGCCTTCTCTTCTGTGTCACACGACACCCTTCTCTCTGTGCCCATAAGACACCTTCCTTGCATCATGAACCCATCTCTAATAAAACCTTTTCACCGCGTTATGACACATCAAATACACGACTCAACCTGTGTCGTGCCACCGTCACAAACTCTGACTGACTACACCACTAAATACCTGACACCACATAGTGTCACACAAGACACCACCTGTTACCAGTGTCACACAAGACACCACCTGTTACCAGTGTCACACAAGACACCACCTGTTACCAGTGTCACACAAGACACCACCTGTTACCAGTGTCACACAAGACACCACCTGTTACCAGTGTCACACAAGACACCACCTGTTACCAGTGTCACACAAGACACCACCTGTTACCAGTGTCACACAAGACACCACCTGTTACCAGTGTCACACACTTTCAGGTACATAAGTTCAGGTACAACAGTCCATTTTCAGGTACATAGTCTCAGGAACACAGTCGGTACGGTGAATAAGCAAGTAGATAGTCTAAGGCCGTCGCCAGCACGAAGAGTCAATCTCCAGGTCTGTCTGTTGAACACTCCCAGGTGTATCAGGGAGCTAGTGAACTGTCCAGTGTGGTATAGGGGAGAGTCTCGCTGACACTCTCCAGCAGTGTATATGGGAGAGTCTCGTACACTCCCTAGGTGTATCAGGGAGCTGGTGAACTCTCCAGTGTTGTATATGGGAGAGTCTCGTTAGCACTGTAGACCTGTCACCAGCACCACACTGCGAAAGTCTACAACTCTCAAGCAGGTCTGCCTGGCGAACTCCAGTAGTGTATCAGTGAGCTGGTGGACTCTCCAGTGTTGACTAGGGGAGAGTCTCGATGACACTGTCAGTCAAGCCGGCCCGGCAGTCAAACATCAGGTCTGATGACGTAACCCCTTGACTGCCAGCCGGTGAGGTAATTACCTAACTACCATTGTTAGATACGGGGCCGTAACAGTCAGCATCACACAGTAACTATGATAACAGTGTCAGTGTCAGCATCACACAGTAACTATGATAACAGTGTCAGCATCACACAGTAACTATGATAACAGTGTCAGCATCACAGTAACTATGATAACAGTGTCAACATCACACAGTAACTATGATAACAGTGTCAGCATCACAGTAATTATGATAACAGTGTCAGCATCACAGTAACTATGATAACAGTGTCAGCATCACACAGTAACTATGATAAGTGTCAGCATCACACAGTAACTATGATAACAGTGTCAGCATCACACAGTAACTATGATAACAGTGTCAGCATCACACAGTAACTATGATAACAGTGTCAGCATCACACAGTAACTATGATAACAGTGTCAGCATCACACAGTAACTATGATAACAGTGTCAGCATCACAGTAATATGATAACAGTGTCAGCATCACAGTAATTATGATAACAGTGTCAGCATCACAGTAACTATGATAACAGTGTCAGCATCACACAGTAACTATGATAAGTGTCAGCATCACACAGTAACTATGATAACAGTGTCAGCATCACAGTAACTATGATAACAGAGTCAGACATCACAGTAATTATGATAACAGTGTCAGCATCACAGTAATTATGATAACAGTGTCAGCATCACACAGTAACTATGATAACAGTGTCAGCATCACACAGTAACTATGATAACGTGTCAGCATCACACAGTAACTATGATAACAGTGTCAGCATCACACAGTAACTATGATAACGTGTCAGCATCACACAGTAACTTGATAACAGTGTCAGCATCCACAGTAACTATGATAACAGTGTCAGCATCACACAGTAACTATGATAACAGTGTCAGCATCACACAGTAACTTTGATACATCCTCATCATACCTTGTTTACCTCATGACTTCTACCTTGATTCCTCTCTTTACCTTGATTCCCTCTCTCTACCTTGATTCCTCTCTTCTACCTTGATTCCTCTCTACTTGATTCCTCTCTACTACTTGATTCCCTTCTCATACCTTGATTCCCTTCTTTACCTGATTCCTCTTTCTACCTTGATTCCCTCCTCTTCTACCTTGATTCCTCTCTTCTACCTTGATTCCTCTCTTTACCTTGATTCCTCTCTTCTACCTTGATTCCCTCTTCTACCTTGATTCCTCTCTTCTACCTTGATTCCCTCTCTCTACCTTGATTCCTCTCTTCTACCTTGATTCCTCTCTTCTACCTTGATTCCTCTCTTCTACCTTGATTCCCTCTCTTCTACCTTGATTCCTCTCTTCTACCTTGATTCCTCTCTTATCCTTGATTCCCTCTCTTCTACCTTGATTCCTCTCTTCTACCTTGATTTCCTTTCTTCTACCTTGATTCCCTCTCTCTACCTTGATTCCTCTCTTTACCTTGATTCCCTCTCTTCTACCTAGATTTCCTCTCTTCTACCTTGATTCCCTCTCTTCTACCTTGATTTCCTCTCTTCTACCTTGATTCCCTCTCTTTACCTGATTCCCTCTCTTCTACCTTGATTCCCTCTCTTCTACCTTGATTTCCTCTCTTCTACCTTGATTCCCTCTCTTCTTACCTTGATTTCTCTCTTCTACCTTGATTCCTCTCTTCACCTTGATTCCCTCTCTTCTACCTTGATTCCTCTCTTCTACCTTGATTCCTCTCTTCTACCTTGATTCCTCTCTTCTACCTTGATTCCCTCTTCTACCTTATTCCTCTCTTTACCTACCTTGATTCCTCTCTATTCCTTACCTTGATTCCTTCTTCTACCTTGATTCCTCTCTTCTACTGATTCTCTCTCTTGATTCCTCTCTTCTACCTTGATTCCCTCTCTTCTACTGATTCCCTCTCTTTACCTTGATTCCCTCTCCTTGATTCTCTCTTCTACCTTGATTCCTCTCTTCTACCTTGATTCTCCCTCTCTATTCTACCTTGATTCCCTCTCTTCTACCTTGATTCCTCTCTTCTACCTTGATTCCCTCTCTTCTACCTTGATTCCTCTCTTCTACCTTGATTCCTCTTTCTACCTTGATTCTCTTCTACCTTGATTCCTCTCTTCTACCTTGATTCCTCTCTTCTACCTTGATTCCTCTTTCACCTTGATTCCCCTCTTCTACTTGATTCCCTCTCTTCTACCTTGATTCCTCTCTTCTACCTTGATTCCTCTCTTATTCTTACCTTGATTCCTCTTCTACCTTGATTCCTCTCTTCTATCCTTCTATGATTCCCTCTCTTCTACCTTGATTCCCTCTCTTCTACCTTGATTCCCTCTCTTCTACCTTGATTCCTCTCTTCTACCTTGATTCCCTCTCTTCTACCTTGATTCCCTCTCTTCTACCTTGATTCCTCTCTTCTACCTTGATTCCCTCTCTTCTACCTTGATTCCTCTTTCTACCTTGATTCCCTCTCTCACCTTGATTCCCTTTTCTACCTTGATTCCTTTTCTACCTTGATTCTCTCTTCTACCTTGATTCCTCTCTTCTACCTTGATTCCCTCTCTACTTGATTCCCTTTCCTTGATTCCTCTCTACCTATTTTTTACTTGATTCTCTTCTACCTTGATTCCTCTTCTACCTTGATTCTCTCTTCTACCTTGATTCCCTTCTCACCTTGATTCCTTTTCTACCTGATTCTCTCTACCTTGATTCCTCTTTCTACCTTGATTCCTCTCTTATTATCCCTTCTACCTTGATTCCTCTACCTTGATTCCTCTCTTCTACTTATTCCTTTTCTACCTTGATTCCCTCTTTCTACCTTGATTCCCTCTCTTCTACCTTGATTCCCTCTTTCTACCTTGATTCCCTCTCTTCTACCTTGATTCCCTCTCTTCTACCTTGATTCCCTCTTTCTACCTTGATTCCCTCTTTCTACCTTGATTCCCTCTTTCTACCTTGATTCCCTCTTTCTACCTTGATTCCCTCTTTCTACCTTGATTCCCTCTTTCTACCTTGATTCCTCTTTCTACCTTGATTCCCTTTTCTACCTTGATTCCTCTTTCTACCTTGATTCCCTTTTCTACCTTGATTCCTCTTTACCATTCCTTTCTTGATTTCTCCTTGATTCCTCTCTTCTACCTTGATTCCTTTCTACCTTGATTCCCTCTCTTCTACCTTGATTCCCTCTTTCTACCTTGATTCCTTTCTACCCCTTATTCCCTCTTTCTACCTTGATTCCTCTTTCTACCTTGATTCCTCTTCTACCTTGATTCCTCTTTCTACCTTGATTCCTCTTCTACCTTGATTCCTCTTTCACCTTGATTCCTCTTTCTACCTTGATTCCCTTTTCTACCTTGATTCCTCTTCTACCTTGATTCCCTCTTTCTACCTTGATTCCTCTTCTACCTTGATTCCTTTTCTACCTTGATTCCCTCTCTTCTACCTTGATTTCCTCTCTTCTACCTTGATTCCTCTTCTACCTTGATTCCTCTTTTACCTTCCCTCTCATCCTCACTGTGATTCCCTCGATCCCTCCTACCTATTCCCTTTCTACCTTGATCTCTTCTCTGTCCCTCTCTCTCTGATCCTCCTGATTTCTGTCTCTCACTCCTATCGACTGGTACTTCTAGCACTTCCTCTCTCTATCAGCACTGTGAAACACGAAATACCGTGTTAGCCTTCCATGTGGATGTTGCAACACTAATGTTGTCTGTCTCACCCCAATCCTCACTCTCAACCTCTGTACCAATGTTAATATTAACACTGTCGTGTCCTGGGCTACACTCCACCAGTACCACAGTTAATATTAACACATATTATCATATCGTGTCCTGGGCCGGACTCCCTGAGACAATATGAACACCAAGACGGTCACCTCACTCGTCACAATACTGAGACAATATAAACACCAAGACGGTCACCTCACTCGTCATAATACTGAGACAATATGAACACCAAGACGGTCACCTCACTCGTCACAATACTGAGACAATATAAACACCAAGACGGTCACCTCACTCGTCACAATACTGAGACAATATAAACACCAAGACGGTCACCTCACTCGTCATAATACTGAGACAATATGAACACCAAGACGGTCACCTCACTCGTCATAATACTGAGACAATATGAACACCAAGACGGTCACCTCACTCGTCACAATACTGAGACAATATAAACACCAAGACGGTCACCTCACTCGTCATAATACTGAGACAATATGAACACCAAGACGGTCACCTCACTCGTCACAATACTGAGACAATATGAACACCAAGACGGTCACCTCACTCGTCACAATACTGAGACAATATAAACACCAAGACGGTCACCTCACTCGTCACAATACTGAGACAATATGAACACCAAGACGGTCACCTCACTCGTCACAATACTGAGACAATATGAACACCAAGACGGTCACCTCACTCGTCACAATACTGAGACAATATAAACACCAAGACGGTCACCTCACTCGTCACAATACTGAGACAATATGAACACCAAGACGGTCACCTCACTCGTCACAATACTGAGACAACATGAACACCAAGACGGTCACCTCACTCGTCACAATACTGAGACAATATAAACACCAAGACGGTCACCTCACTCGTCACAATACTGAGACAATATAACACCAAGACGGTCACCTCACTCGTCACAATACTGAGACAACATAAACACCAAGACGGTCACCTCACTCGTCACAATACTGAGACAATATAACACCAAGACGGTCACACTCGTCAAATACTGAGACAATATAACACCAAGACGGTCACCTCACTCGTCACAATACTGAGACAATATAACACCAAGACGGTCACCTCACTCGTCACAATACTGAGACAATATGAACACCAAGACGGTCACCTCACTCGTCATAATACTGAGACAATATAAACACCAAGACGGTCACCTCACTCGTCATAATACTGAGACAATATAAACACCAAGACGGTCACCTCACTCGTCACAATACTGAGACAATATAAACACCAAGACGGTCACCTCACTCGTCACAATACTGAGACAATATAACACCAAGACGGTCACCTCACTCGTCAAATACTGAGACAATATAAACACCAAGACGTCACCTCACTCGTCATAATACTGAGACAATATAAACACCAAGACGGTCACCTCACTCGTCATAATACTGAGACAATATAAACACCAAGACGGTCACCTCACTCGTCACAATACTGAGACAATATAAACACCAAGACGGTCACCTCACTCGTCATAATACTGAGACAATATAAACACCAAGACGGTCACCTCACTCGTCTAATACTGAGACAATATAAACACCAAGACGGTCACCTCACTCGTCACAATACTGAGACAATATAAACACCAAGACGGTCACCTCACTCGTCACAATACTGAGACAATATAAACACCAAGACGGTCACCTCACTCGTCACAATACTGAGACAATATAAACACCAAGACGGTCACCTCACTCGTCATAATACTGAGACAATATAAACACCAGACGGTCACCCTCGTCAAATCTGAGACAATATAAACACCAAGACGGTCACCTCACTCGTCATAATACTGAGACAATATAAACACCAAGACGGTCACCTCACTCGTCACAATACTGAGACAATATAAACACCAAGACGGTCACCTCACTCGTCAAATACTGAGACAATATAAACACCAAGACGTCACCTACTCGTCAAATACTGAGACAATATAAACACCAAGACGGTCACCTCACTCGTCACAATACTGAGACAATATAACACCAAGACGGTCACCTCACTCGTCACAATACTGAGACAATATAAACACCAAGACGGTCACCTCACTCGTCACAATACTGAGACAATATAAACACCAAGACGGTCACCTCACTCGTCATAATACCGATAATTCGTAATCGTGGAGAAAACGTGAAGTTTGTGTTGGTGACAGAGAATGTTGGTGTCAGTGTTGGCACTGACGGCAGTGACTAAAATAGTGGCCAGGGTATTGGGCAGGGCTCCTGGGGTGGCACTCAGTGGTACCACGGCTGTGTACACGCACGCCACGCCCTCCCACGCCCGTCCTCACACGCCCGCCGCCCACCGCCCTCTCAGTGCCGTTTTTAAACATTGATAGTGCCACAAAATACACTGTGATACTAACTTAACCTCGTCTACACTGCCAGGTTAGTTACCCTCTTAAGTTTGTTATAAGATCTAAGTTATCAACACTTTCTAACTTACAGTATTATCTAAGTGACACTCGCTTGTTATCAGAAGCTTGTACAAGAATGACAGGCGGTCAGTTATTGAGTTGGCTAATGAGGTTTCAAGACTATCTACTACACGAGGGTCATTAAAACTGCATGTTGCCTGTACACCATCAGTCAGGAGTACTGTAATACACTGAGTACACAGTAAACTCAGTGTATATATACTGACATACATTACACTGTGTGTGTGTGTGCGCTCTAGGTCTACTGTCTTGAACACTAATCACGTACAATACATGTACTAAAGTAGCCTCGCTTAAGACACCTGTTTATAAAGACACTATAAAAGACTTCCATTACACCTGCATTAACAGGACACTTGTCAGTGTGAGAGAGGCGATGGGGGAGTCAGAGTTACTGGCCTTAACGACCCCAGACTCACGGAAATTGGACTTTAGCCAATTCTCTTTCCGAAATTTGCATAATTCCTCAACGAGACTATGATCTAAAATCGCAAAATTGACGGTTGAGTCTAGGATGGAGAGTGAGCATCTGTGTGTGTGTGTGTGTGTGTGTATGGTGTGTGTGTGTGTGTATGGTGTGTGTGTGTGTATGGTGTGTGTGTGTGTGTATGGACAAGGTAATATTTATGAAGGGATTCAGGGAAACCGGTTAGCCGGACTTGAGTCCTGGTGATGGGAAGTACAGTGCCGGTACTCTGAAGGAGGGGTGTTAATGTTGCAGTATTATAACTGTAGTGTAAGCGCCCCTCTGGCAAGACAGTGATGGAGTGAATGATGGTGAAAGTGTTTCTTCTCTTACTGGTCACCCTGACTTGGTGGGAAACCACCGATATATATGTATACTCTGGGCTGACTGAAGACACATTGACAAGGACGATGACTGAGGAGGGGGGTTGTCGTTATCACAACTACTATCACGATACTACGTTGTTAGTAGTTACCACCACAGCTTCAGTCATCAGTGCCTAGACGCTAGAGTTAGCTCTCTCTCTCTCTCTCTCTCTCTCTCTCTCTCTCTCTCTCTCTCTGAGACTTTCCACCTCTACTTCCTACAGGATGAACTCTCGTATCGTCTGGTTGTGGCGGGGGGTTGAGGAGCTGGAGTCCAGAGTGACCTGTCTGGAGACACAGGTAGACCGTCACTTCTCTCTGGGTCTCCAGACCTCACAAGTACCTCACACCTGCAGGTCCACGACCAGTCTCCAGGTCAGTCTACCAGTACAGTATCCAGGTCAGTCTACCAGTACAGCGTCCAGGTCAGTCTACCAGTACAGTGTCCAGGTCAGTCTACCAGTACAGTGTCCAGGTCAGTCTACCAGTACAGTGTCCAGGTCAGTCTACCAGTACAGTGTCCAGGTCAGTCTACCAGTACAGTGTCCAGGTCAGTCTACCAGTACAGTGTCCAGGTCAGTCTACCAGTACAGTGTCCAGGTCAGTCTTCAGCAGTACAGTGTCCAGGTCAGTCTACCAGTACAGTGTCCAGGTCAGTCTACCAGTACAGTGTCCAGGTCAGTCTACCAGTACAGGTCCAGGTCAGTCTACCAGTACAGTGTCCAGGTCAGTCTACCAGTACAGTGTCCAGGTCAGTCTACCAGTACAGTGTCCAGGTCAGTCTACCAGTACAGTGTCCAGGTCAGTCTACCAGTACAGTGTCCAGGTCAGTCTACCAGTACAGTGTCCAGGTCAGTCTACCAGTACAGTGTCCAGGTCAGTCTACCAGTACAGTGTCCAGGTCAGTCTACCAGTACAGTGTCCAGGTCAGTCTACCAGTACAGCGTCCAGGTCAGTCTACCAGTACAGTGTCCAGGTCAGTCTACCAGTACAGTGTCCAGGTCAGTCTACCAGTACAGTGTCCAGGTCAGTCTACCAGTACAGTGTCCAGGTCAGTCTACCAGTACAGTGTCCAGGTCAGTCTACCAGTACAGTGTCCAGGTCAGTCTACCAGTACAGTGTCCAGGTCAGTCTACCAGTACAGTGTCCAGGTCAGTCTACCAGTACAGTGTCCAGGTCAGTCTACCAGTACAGTGTCCAGGTCAGTCTACCAGTACAGTGTCCAGGTCAGTCTACCAGTACAGTGTCCAGGTCAGTCTACCAGTACAGTGTCCAGGTCAGTCTACCAGTACAGTGTCCAGGTCAGTCTACCAGTACAGCGTCCAGGTCAGTCTACCAGTACAGTGTCCAGGTCAGTCTACCAGTACAGCGTCCAGGTCAGTCTACCAGTACAGTGTCCAGGTCAGTCTACCAGTACAGGTAATCAGTCCGTCAGCCTGGAGGTTGAGGGACTGACCCCCTCAAACTCCTCCTGTTCTTCACCATTCTTCGTATAGGACTGATGAAGCCACTGTGGGGCGAAACGTTCCCACGATAAAGACTCCCAAGTGTTACACGTGTCAGTTCTGTCATTTATTTACCTACATCTCTCTTGGCTCCTGCGTCGTAACTCCAGAACGCATCTTCTGGATGGATTGAAACTCCGTGTTTCCTATAACCGTTGACGTGACGTGCTCCAGTTCCCTGAAGTGACCCTAAATGCCTCCCCCTCCCCCCAAACAGGCACTGTGTAATCCATATGGGTTTAGCGCTCCTCCATAATAATCATTAGGTAAACTGCGTAATTTTCAATACTGATCTTTGTGTCTCAATTTGTGAATGCCTCGTCCGATAGTCTTCAAACCGTTAATGCTGGACAGCTTCAGAACGCGACATCCGAACGGCTTCAAACTTTGTGTTTGTGTATTCTGTGATATTTGTGTTGATACAGCTGAAGAATGCTCCTTCCGATAGTCTTTAAACCTGTGAAAATTTTGATGTGACTGTGGCTTATGTAGTAACCATCTGGACAGTCTTGGTCAGTGCCAGGACAGTGACCCTGGTTACTTCAGTGGCACCATTCACCCAGCAGTGCCAGGACAGTGACCCTGGTTACTTCAGTGGCACCATTCACCTAGCAGTGCCAGGACACTGACACTGGTTACTTCAGTGGCACCATTCACCCAGCAGTGCCAGGACACTGACCCTGGTTACTTCAGTGGCACCATTCACCCAGCAGTGCCAGGACAGTGACCCTGGTTACTTCTGTGGCACCATTCACCCAGCAGTGCCAGGACAATGACCCTGGTTACTTCAGTGGCACCATTCACCCAGCAGTGCCAGGACAGTGACCCTGGTTACTTCAGTGGCACCATTCACCCAGCAGTGCCAGGACAGTGACCCTGGTTACTTCAGTGGCACCATTCACCCAGCAGTGCCAGGACAGTGACCCTGGTTACTTCAGTGGCACCATTCACCAGCAGTGCCAGGACAGTGACCCTGGTTACTTCAGTGGCACCATTCACTCAGCAGTGCCAGGACAGTGACCTGGTTGCTTCTGTGGCACCATTCACCCAGCAGTGCCAGGACAGTGACCTGGTTATTCAGTGGCACCATTCACC
>WNWK01004908.1:122500-130354 GCA_009830355.1 Cherax destructor
GGGAGACATGATAACGACGTATAAAGTACTGAGAGGAATTGACAAGGTGGACATACAGGATTTTCCAGAGATGGGACACAGCAACAAGGGGTCACAACTGAAAGTTGAAGACTCAGATGAGTCAGAGGGATGTTAGGAAGTATTTCTTCAGTCACAGAGTTGTCAGGAAGTGGAATAGCCTAGAAAGTGATGTAGTGGAGGCAGGATCCATACATAGCTTTAAGAAGAGGTATGATAAAGCTCACGAAGCAGGGAGAGAGTGACCCCAGTAGCGACCAGTGAAGATGTGGGACCAGGAGCTGTGTCTCTGGTAGTGTTAGGCTAACAAAACTAATTAAGAACATTAGGATGATTTGTAAGTGATGATAATCAATGAAAATGTTGCTTTATCTTTCTCTCTCTATTTATCTCTCTCTCTCTCTCTCTCTCTTCCTTCCATCTGTATACACAGTACACATTAACGCTATCTGTTGCATACACTTCCAGCTCTCCGGCACTAATGTCAATTACGAGAAAGAGAGAGAGAGAGAGAGAGCAATGTGGCAGATGTTGCAAGTTCATGATACTTGCAACAGTACACAGTTAACAGTGTGTAGGGGGAGATTATTTCCCCACTAAAACTAGACCTTAAACATAGAGACGTGTGATGTCACCAAGTGGTACCAAAACAAGACATCTATTATCATAGACATCTAGCAGAGCATACTAGAAGAACAACTTATTGATCCCCCCTTTAGCACCTAGCAGGTCCTTAGTACCTCTCAGGCGCTTGTGTTTAGTGTATGGAGTCACAATAACTTAGAAATAATGAAGATGGGTTCCTAGTTATCACTCGGTGTTTACCTTCTGTGACTTAGTATTGCGTAGGGTTAATTTAGCTGTGTTGTCATGTTGCTTACCAGACTGAAATACTCTGAAAGAAACTGTACCATGTGGTATGTTGCTGTACTGAAACACTGTACTCTGAGGTACAAGAGTGAGTACTATTCGTGAGTGTGGAGTGCTCACCCAGACTCCACTTAGAACGTGATTGACAAAATAATTCCCTAAACTGACTGATCCTTGCAAGAAAACATCGTGCCAGTATCAGGTTAGTATCTGGTCAGTACCTGGTCAGTACCAGGTCAGTACCTGGTCAGTACCAGGTAGTTCTAGAGTTATACTCAGGACGTGAAACAGTGTCTTACCCGACCACCTCAGAAATCACTGGCCCTAAATTAAGCAGTGTGAAGAGTGTTGCAGAGAGTTACGAATGTTTGTTCTGCCTCACCAACGAATACACTGTACCAGACAACAGTGTAAATGACACGAACAGAGAACATCATTCTCAGAGAGAACAGAGGTGAAGTGAAGCCTTGACAAGTTCCAGCCTGAGAGAGTTATAGAAGTAACAAGACAGGTACATCAACACACCTATAGCAACATACAAGCCATGAACTAGCTAGCAGCGATGGTAATCAGTCAAGAACATAATGTCAGACTGGTTACAACCTACCTAAGGTTATATAACAACTAACAATTTAAAACATATTTTAACCTTAGCTGTTAACGAAAATAAGTTTAATATAATATTAAATGGAAGGGAAAAAATATTTACAGTTATTGTCATTTCTCTGAGGACTTGCCACCGTAGTTTTAGTAGTGAAGACTGAGGGAGTCTCAGAGGAAGAATCTCATGGTGGGAGTTGTCACAGTTGATGTTTGCTGATGACACTGTGCTTCTGGGAGAGTCTGAGGAGAAGTTGGTGGACGAGTTTGGGATGTGTGTAGGAGGAAAATTAAAAATAAACATTGGGAAGAACAAGGTGACGAGGGTAGCGAAAAAAAATTAGGTAAAGAAAGATTGGAGGGAGGGAGTATGGAGAAAGTGAATGTTCAGATATTTGGGAGTTAACTTATCAGATCGTTCAGTGACAGATGTGAACCATAGAATTGACGAGGGGAGGGAAAGATGAGTGGTTCACAGAGGCATCAGTGTACACAATGAACGTTATCCATGGAGGTAAAAGGGGGATGTACCAGAGTATAGTGGATGTGAAAATGGGTTTTAAACGTTGTAGCGAGGAGGGGGCTGGAGGTGTGGAGATGCGTTTGGGAGAATGGTGTAAATATTATGCAGAAAATTCGGAAATCAGAAGGTGTGGAGTTAACAAACATTATCCAGAGGGCTGAGGAAGGGTTGTTGAAGTGGTTAGGACATTTAGAGAGGATAGAGCAAAATAGGATGACTAGGAGTGTGTATAAATCTGAGGTGGAGAAGAGGGGTAGGGGTTGTCCTGGGAAAGGTTGGAGGGAGGGGGTAAAGGAGGCTTTGAGTGCTAAAGGCTTAAACAATATTACAGGCTTGTGTGAGTGTGTTAGTCCTGGAGGTGGAAAGTACAGTCACTGTCTGTACTCTGAAGGAGGACTCAGGATGTTACAGTGCACGAAGGTCCTCTGAACTGCCTCCCTCACTAGCAACCTCCCTCATACTCCGTTACAAACATACAATCTAGACCACTGTTTTAGTGCTTCTTGTAAGCAAAGACAAATATTATCATTTAAGGGTCACCATTCACAGGGTTCATAAGGGTCACCATACACAGGGTTCATAAGGGTCACCATACACAGGGTTCATAAGGGTCACCATACACAGGGTTCATAAGGGTCACCATACACAGGGTTCATAAGAGTCACTATACACAGGGTTCATAAGGGTCACCATACACAGGGTTCATATAAGGGTCACCATACACAGGGTTCATATAAGGGTCACCATACACAGGGTTCATATAAGGGTCACCATACACAGGGTTCATATAAGGGTCACCATACACAGGGTTCATATAAGGTTCATATACCAGCCCCCTCACACTACCAGCCCCCTCACACTACCAGCCCCATCACACTACCAGCCCTCTCACAATACCAGCCCCCTCACACTACCAGCCCCCTCACACTACCAGCCCCCTCACACTACCAGCCCCCTCACACTACCAGCCCCCTCACACTACCAGCCTCCTCACACTACCAGCCTCCTCACACTACCAGCCCCCTCACACTACCAGCCCCCTCACACTACCAGCCCCCTCACACTACCAGCCCCCTCACACTACCAGCCCCCTCACACTACCAGCCCCCTCACACTACCAGCCCCTCACACTACCAGCCCCTCACACTACCAGTCCCCCTCACACTACCAGCCCCTCAAACTACCAGCCCCTCACACTACCAGCTCCCTCCACTACCGGCCCCCTCACACTACCAGCCTCCCTCACACTACCGGCCCCTCCACTACCGGCCCCCTCACACTACCAGCCCCCTCACACTACCAGCCTCACACTACCAGCCCCCTCACACTACCAGCCCCTCACACTACCAGCCCCTCACACTACCAGCCCCTACACTACCAGTCCCCCTCACACTACCAGCCTCACACTCCAGCCCCTCGCTAAGCTCCCTCACTACCACCCTCTCACTCAGCCTCAGCCCTCCTACGCCCCATCACACTCTGCCCTCCTACCAGCCCTCACACTACCAGCCCCCTCCACTACCAGCCCCTCACTCCAGCCCCTCCACTACCAGCCCTCAC
The DNA here is from genome assembly GCA_009830355.1 of Cherax destructor. NCBI lineage: Eukaryota > Metazoa > Arthropoda > Malacostraca > Decapoda > Parastacidae > Cherax > Cherax destructor. The sequence goes on from WNWK01004908.1 coordinate 126,072, forward strand.
ACTACCAGCCCTCACACTACCAGCCCCTCACTACCTAGCCCTCCTCCAGCCCCTCATACCACTCACTCAGCCTCCCTGCCATCACTCACTCCAGCCCCTCCACTACCAGCCTCCTCACACTACCAGCCCCCTCACACTACCAGCCCCTCCACTACCAGCCTCCTCACTACCAGCCCCCTCACACTGCCAGCCCTCACTCAGCACTACCAGCCCCTCACACTACCAGCCCCCTCACACTACCAGCCCCTCACACTCAGCCCTCACACTCAGCTCTCAGCCCTCACTCCAGCACTCACCTCAGCCCTCACTGCCAGCCTGCCAGCCCCTCACACTACCAGCCCCCTCACACTACCAGCCCCTCACACTACCAGCCCCCTCACACTACCAGCCCCTCACACTACCAGCCCCTCACACTACCAGCCCTCACTCAGCTCACTACCAGCCCCTCACACTACCAGCCCCTCACACTACCAGCCCTCACACTACTCAGCCCCTCCACTACCAGCCTCCCTCAGCACTCATCCAGCCCTCACACTACCAGCCCCCTCACACTACCAGCCCCTCACACTACCAGCCCCCCCTAGCCTCACTACCAGCCCCTCACTATCACTCAGCCCTCAACTACTAGCTCACACTACTCTAGCACCCATCACACTCAGCTCCTGCCTAGTCACTCCTGCCCTACTACAGCCCTCACACTACCAGCCCTCCTGACAGCCCCACTGCCAGCCCCTCCTATGCATCACTGCCTACGCCCTCACTGCTCAGCTCCTGCACCTACCAGCCCTCACTCCAGCCCTCACTCCAGCCCCTCACACTACCAGCCCTCTGAGCACTACCAGCCCTCACCTACCAGCCCCCACTACCAGCCCCTCACACTACCGCCCATCACCTGCCAGCCCCTCACACTACCATCCCCTCACACTAGGCGCAGCTCCTCACACCTAGCTCAGCCCCTCACACTACCTGCCCCATCACGACTACCAGCCCCTCCACTACCAGCCCCTCACACTACCAGCCCCTCCTCCAGCCCTCACACTACCAGCCCCTCTCACTACCAGCCCCTCACACTCCAGCCCCTCACACTACCAGCCCCTCACACTACCAGCCCTGACACTCAGCCTCCATACCAGCTCTCACTACTGTGCAGCCCTTGACTTTACCAGCTTCTACTACCAGCTGCCTCCGACTCACCTAGCTACTACTGGCTGTCATCTGCCTTGATCACACTGCCAGTCTGCTGCCCCGTCAGTCTGCCTTGCATTCACATGCTAGTCTCGCTGGCTCAGCCTACTGCCTTGATTCACCTGCCAGTCTGCTGGCCTGTCAGCTACCTGATCTACACCTGCTACTGCTGGCTGTCAGTCTGCCTTGATTACCTGCTAGTCCGCCCTGCACTGTCCAGTCTGCCTTGATTCACCTGCTAGTCTCCTGCCGCCTCAGTCTGCCTTGATTCACCCCTCCAGTCTGTCTAGCTGTCAGTCTGCCTTGATTCACCCTACTGCTGGCTACCGTCATCCGCCTTGATTCACCTGCTCAGTCTGCTGGCTGTCAGTCTGCCTTGATTTCATTCCTAGTGATGACTCTGTGATAGTCAGTCTGCCTTGATTCACCTGCTAGTCTGCTGGCTGTCAGTCTGCCTTGATTCACCTGCTAGTCTGCTGGCTGTCAGTCTGCCTTGATTCATCTGCTAGTCTGCTGGCTGTCAGTCTGCCTTGATTCACCTGCTAGTCTGCTGGCTGTCAGTCTGCCTTGATTCACCTGCTAGTCTGCTGGCTGTCAGTCTGCCTTGATTTACCTTCTAGTCTGCTGGATGTCAGTCTGCCTTGATTCACCTGCTAGTCTGCTGGCTGTCAGTCTGCCTTGATTCACCTGCTAGTCTGCTGGCTGTCAGTCTACCTTGATTCACCTGCTAGTCTGCTGGCTGTCAGTCTGCCTTGATTCACCTGCTAGTCTGCTGGCTGTCAGTCTGCCTTGATTCACCTGCTAGTTTGCTGGCTGTCAGTCTGCCTTGATTCACCTTCTAGTCCGCTGGCTGTCAGTCTGCCTTGATTCATCTGCTAGTCTGCTGGCTGTCAGTCTGCCTTGATTTACCTTCTAGTCTGCTGGCTGTCAGTCTGCCTTGATTCATCTGCTAGTCTGCTGGCTGTCAGTCTGCCTTGATTCACCTGCTAGTCTGCTGGCTGTCAGTCTGCCTTGATTTACCTTCTAGTCTGCTGGATGTCAGTCTGCCTTGATTCATCTGCTAGTCTGCTGGCTGTCAGTCTGCCTTGATTCACCTGCTAGTCTGCTGACTGTCAGTCTGCCTTGATTCACCTGCTAGTCTGCTGGCTGTCAGTCTGCCTTGATTCACCTGCTAGTCTGCTGGCTGTCAGTCTGCCTTGATTCACCTGCTAGTCTGCTGTGTCACTGTCACCACCACTGTCACCACCACTGCCACCACCACTGTCACCACCACTGCCACCACCACTGTCACCACCACTGTCAGCACCATCTGTCACCACCGCTGTCTCCATCACTGTCACCACCACTGTCACCACCACTGCCACCACCACTGTCACCACCACTGTCACCACCACTGTCACCACCACTGTCACCACCACTGTCACCACCACTGTCACCACCACTGTCACCACCACTGTCACCACCACTGTCACCACAAAGTGACGTAAGAGACACATAGATACAGACCAAATTAACCGTGACGTTTCCTAGCTAATATTACAACCCTCTCACTGCTTATGTACGTTGCGTAACACACACACACACACACACACACACACACACACACACACACACACACACACACACACACACACACACACACACACACACACACACACACACACACACACACACACACACACACACACACACACACACACACACACAAACACACACACACACACACACACACACACACACACACACACACAAAGAAGACCGCAGACGGAGTACAGCCTAGGGGGTCAGAGACTACAAACTTCAATCAAGGAAAAAGATCTTGGGGTGAGTATAACACCAGGCACATCTCCTGAGGCGCACATCAACCAAATAACTGCTGCAGCATACGGGCGCCTAGCAAACCTAAGAACAGCATTCCGACATCTTAATAAAGAATCGTTCAGGACCCTGTACACTGTGTACGTTAGGCCCATACTGGAGTATGCAGCACCAGTTTGGAACCCACATCTAGCCAAGCACGTAAAGAAGCTCGAGAAAGTGCAAAGGTTTGCAACAAGACTAGTCCCGGAGCTAAGGGGTATGTCCTACGAGGAGAAGTTAAGGGAAATCGACCTGACGACACTGGAGGACAGGAGAGATAGGGGGGACATGATAACAACATATAAGATACTGAGAGAAATTGACAAAGTGGACAGAGACAGAATGTTCCACAGATGGGACACAGCAACAAGGGGACACAGTTGGAAGTTGAAGACTCAGATGAATCACAGAGATGTTAGGAAGTATTTCTTCAGTCACAGAGTTGTCGGGAAGTGGAACAGTTTAGGAAGCGATGTAGTGGAGGCAGGCTCCATACATAGCTTTAAGCAGAGGTATGATAAAGCTCATGGCCCAGGGAGAGTGACCCAGTAGCGGCCAGTGAAGAGGCGGGGCCAGGAGCTATGACTCTACCCCTGCAACCACAACTAGGTGAGTACAACTAGGTGAGTACACACACACACAACCACACATAACGCCCCCGGTGGCCCAGTGGGTAAAGCCGCTTCACGACGGAGGGCAGGTTCAATTCCCGTGGGCAGAAACATTTCGAGGTGTTTCCTTACACACACACACATACATACATACAACAGGCCTAGTGTCTAATTGACATGTGCCTAGGACAAAATGGTAACTAACACCGTTACCAGCAAAGACACAGCATCAAGGGCATCGAGAAGAAGTATAACACGCGTAAGCCATCTGTTACCAAGCAGGGCAGCTGGGAGCAGGTGGAGAGGGGAGTAGGGCAAATGCAGAGGAACGATTATGTCACCAAGAGCTACAGGAAAAAAAAGGGAGAAAATGGCCATGTACAGACAGGAACCTGAGCTGCAGAGGGAAAGGCAATGGGAGGAGGAGAGGGCAAAGGCAGTGTTTATTCATGGGCTGATGGAGAGGGGGGAAAGGACACACACGGAAAGATGGCAGGCAGAAAGAAAGGAGATTGAGAACATACTCAAAGAAATAGGCGAAGAAGACATGTCTGAGGTTGTAAATTTTCAGAGAATAGGAGGGTACTCGAAGGGAAGAAATCGACCGCTCAAGCTGATTCTCAGGAC
>WNWK01004909.1:0-130352 GCA_009830355.1 Cherax destructor
GTATGATACAGAGAATACACCCCCATTGTGATACGAGAGACATACACCTTCAGGTGTATACTGAGAGACATACACCTCAGTGGAATGGGCCACCTTCGGGGAGGCATACACTCCCCAGAGGTATACTGGAGTACACTATCAGTGTTATTTGAGAGACATACACCTCTATATGTATACAGAGAAAACATACACCTCTCATTGTGTATACTGAGAGACATACACCTCTCTGTTTATACTGAGAGACAAACACCTCTCAGTATGTATACTGTGAGACATACAACTCTCAGTATGTATACTGTGAGACATACACCTCTCAGTGTGTATACTGAGACATACACCTCTCAGTGTGTATACTGTGACACATACACCTCTCAGTGTGTATACTGTGACACATACACCTCTCAGTGTGTATACTGAGAGACATACACCTCTCAGTATGTATACAGAGAGACATACACCTCTCATTGTGTATACTGAGAGACATACACCCCTCTGTGTATACTGAGAGACAAACACCTCTCAGCATGTATACTGTGAGACATACACCTCTCAGTGTATATACTGTGAGACATACACCTCTCAGTGTGTATATTGTGAGACATACAACTCTCAGTGTGTATACTGTGAGACATACAACTCTCAATGTGTATACTGTGAGACATACACCTCTCAGTGTGTATACTGTGAGACATACAACTCTCAGTGTGTATACTGTGAGACATACACCTCTCAGTGTGTATACTGTGAGACATACACTTCTCAGTGTGTATACTGTGAGACATACACCTCTCAGTGTGTATACTGTGAGACATACACCTCTCAGTGTGTAAAATCAGGCATAATCACAGACAACACCACAGACCACTATCCGACCTTTTTCATAACTAATCTTGGTAAATTGCCCCTAGATATTACAAAAGTTACCTTCAGACTACATAATGAGTCAGCTGTAAATAACTTTATAACAGCTATGATTAACATTGACTGGCATAATGAGTTAGAAACATATACAGATACTAATGAATGCATCAAGAATTTCCTTAACAAAACCCACCACCTCTATAACAAACATTGCCCTAAAAAAACTAAACAGATCACAGCTAAGAGACTTAACAATCCCTGGCTAACACCCAGCATCCTTAAATCCATTAACAAAAGGCACCAATATAAAAAGCAATACAGAAGGGGTCTAATAACCAGAGAACAATCCAAACGCTACTCATCAATCCTTACCAGCCTGATAAGAAGATAAAAAAAATGTATTATGAGAACAGACTCCAGAACATAAAAGGTGATATGGAAGACCCTATATGCAATTCTAGGAAATAATAAGATAGCGAAAAACAACACCATCAAATTATCAAGAGCAGATGAACCCCTACTCTCACCTACAGAGACAGCAAACAGACTTAATGTTTTCTTCTCCACCATATTAAAGAATCTAGCGAGTAAAATCCCAAGCTCAAACACCCGTCCAACAGACTACCTCACAAACACCTACCCTAATACGCTATTCCTAGCTCCTACCAACACAATTGAAGTCTCGCTCATAATCAACACCCTTAAAAACAAGGCAGGAGACATAAACAGCTTACCAACTTTTATGTACAAAAAAGCTTCACAGGTACTATCACCAATTATAGCAACACTATTCAATAAATCCATTGAAGCCTCTACCTTTCCATCAATTCTCAAAATAGCTAGGGTCACCCCGATCCACAAAGGAGGTGATCAAACAGACCTGAATAATTATAGACCAATTTCTAATTTACCATTGCTTTCTAAAAATCTTCGAAAAATTAATTCATAGACAAATCTATTCCTTCCTCGTCTCACACAATGTACTCAACCCCTGTCAGTTTGGATTCAGGACAAACAAGAGCACAAACGATGCTATTATGCACATGTTGGAGTTAATATATACAGCACTTGAGAAGAAAGAAGTCCCACTGGGAATCTTCATTGATTTACGCAAAGCTTTTGATACAGTCGACCATGATTTACTGCTCACAAAATTAGCACACTATGGTATAAGGGGCACCCACTCAACTACCTAAAGTCATACCTCACCAACAGAAGCTAATACGGTACACAAATGGAGCGAACTCTTCCACACAACAAATTACAGTCGGAGTCCTCAAGGAAGTGTTCTGGGGCCACTCCTATTCCTCATTTACATAAATGACCTACCGAATGCATCACAACTACTCAAACCCATTTTATTTGCAGATGACACAACATATGTCTTCTCTCACCCAAATCCAGTTATACTGGCCAACACTGTTAATGCCGAATTACAGAAAATATCAACATGGATGACGACTAACAAGCTTACTCTCAATACTGACAAGACCTACTTCATACAGTTTGGAAGCAAAGCCACAAATGTTCCACTTAACATAACACTCTATGGTACACCCATCACAAGACTCACAGAGGGAAAATTCCTAGGAATCACCTTGACAGTAGCCTTAAATTCCAAACACATATACAACAAATTTCCAAGAAAATCTCGAAGACAGTAGGCATATTATCAAAGATACGCTTTTATGTACCACAATCAGCTCTCCTTGCACTATATCATTCACTTATCTACCCGTATCTCACCTATGGAATCTGTGCATGGGGATCAACAACGTTAAATCACCTTAGACCACTCATAACACAACAAAAGGCCGCAGTCAGAATGATAACAAATTCCCACTCTAGACAGCATACTCCACCAATATTCAAAAGTCTCAAACTACTCACCGTAAAGAACAATCATACTTACTCTTGTGCCTACTACATATATAAAACTTTACACTCTAATATAAACCCTCTGCTCAAAATTCTCCTCACCAACTTTAATAGGACCCATGACCACAACACAACACACAGATCACTTTTTGATATACCCCGTGTTCATATCAACCTATGTAAAAATTCTATGCACATAAAGGGCCCCAGAATCTGGAATTCATTACCAGTAAATATTAAGATAATCTTGTCTGAAAATCAATTTAAGACTCAACTCAAAAACCACCTACTCACCCAAAACTAAATGATCATACTATAAACTACTTTGAAAAATGCTCATTATTACTTTCCTATACGATAATCTCAATTCTTAATAATATGTTACTATTATGTTACCCCCTATTCATATTATAAGTTAATGTCAAAAATGCTCAATGTTATTTTCCTTAAGATAATCTCAATTCCATATTATCATTCAAGAATCTTAACACCCGTAACAATCTAATATCATTATATAATAATTTAAACAGTAAAATGTCATCATATTGTAATTTTGAAAATAATTTTTAACTAGAATAAACTCAATAAATTTCTCTAATATTAAGTACATAGTCTTTAAGGAATAGAATAAGCTGCCCCTAATGCCATGGCATGTCAGTGGCTCTCCTTGCACTCAATTTACATTGTAACTACCGATACCTATGTAATCTGTAATCTGCAATGAAATAAAACTTTACTTTACTTTACTTTACTGTGAAACGTACACCTCTCAGTGTGTATACTGTGAGACATACACCTCTCAGTGTGTATACTGTGAGACACACCTCTCAGTGTGTATACTGTGAGACATACACCTCTCAGTGTGTATACTGTGAGACATACACCTCACAGTGTGTATACTGTGAGACATACACCTCTCAGTGTGTATACTGTGAGACATACACCTCTCAGTGTGTATACTGTGAGACATACACCTCTCAATACTGTGAGACATACACCTCTCAGTGTGTATACTGGGAGACATACACCTCTCAGTGTGTATACTGTGAGACATACACCTCTCAGTGTGTATACTGTGAGACATACACCTCTCAGTGTGTATACTGTGAGACATACACCTCTCAGTGTGTATACTGTGACATACACCTCTCAGTGTGTATACTGTGAGACATACACCTCTCAGTGTGTATACTGTGAGACATACACTCTCAGTGTGTATACTGTGAGACATACACCTCTCAGTGTGTATACTGTGAGACATACACCTCTCAGTGTGTATACTGTGAGACATACACCTCTCAGTGTGTATACTGTGAGACATACACCTCTCAGTGTGTATACTGTGAGACATACACCTCTCAGTGTGTATACTGTGAGACATACACCTCTCAGTGTGTATACTGTGAGACATACACCTCTCAGTGTGATACTGTGAGACATACACCTCTCAGTGTGTATACTGTGAGACATACACCTCTCAGTGTGTATACTGTGAGACATACACCTCTAGTGTGTATACTGTGAGACATACACCTCTCAGTGTGTATACTGTGAGACATACACCTCTCAGTGTGTATACTGTGAGACATACACCTCTCAGTGTGTATACTGTGAGACATACACCTCTCAGTGTGTATACTGTGAGACATACACCTCTCAGTGTGTATACTGTGAGACATACACCTCTCAGTGTGTATACTGTGAGACATACACCTCTCAGTGTGTATACTGTGAGACATACACCTCTCAGTGTGTATACTGTGAGACATACACCTCTCAGTGTGTATACTGTGAGACATACACCTCTCAGTGTGTATACTGTGAGACATACACCTCTCAGTGTGTATACTGTGAGACATACACCTCTCAGTGTGTATACTGTGAGACATACACCTCTCAGTGTGTATACTGTGAGACATACACCTCTCAGTGTGTATACTGTGAGACATACACCTCTCAGTGTGTATACTGTGAGACATACACCTCTCAGTGTGTATACTGTGAGACATACACCTCTCAGTGTGTATACTGTGAGACATACACCTCTCAGTGTGTATACTGTGAGACATACACCTCTCAGTGTGTATACTGTGAGACATACACCTCTCAGTGTGTATACTGTGAGACATACACCTCTCAGTGTGTATACTGTGAGACATACACCTCTCAGTGTGTATACTGTGAGACATACACCTCTCAGTGTGTATACTGTGAGACATACACCTCTCAGGGATACTGTGAGACATACACCTCTAGTGTCTGTGATACCTCGTGTTACTGACATACACCTCTAGTGTGTATACTGTGAGACATACACCTCTCAGTGTGTATACTGTGAGACATACACCTCTCAGTGTGTATACTGTGAGACATACACCTCTCAGTGTGATACTGTGAGACATCACCTCTCAGTGCTATACTCTTGTGAGACATACACCTCTCAGTGTGTATACTGTGAGACTACACTCTCAGTGTGATACTGTGAGACACACCCTCATGTGTATACTTGAGACTACACCTCTCATGTGTATACTGTGAGACACACCTCTCAGTGTGTATACTGTGAGACACACCTCTCAGTGTGTATACTGTGAGACAAAACCTCTCAGTGTGTATACTGTGAGACACACCTCTCAGTGTGTATACTGTGAGACACACCTCTCAGTGTGTATACTGTGAGACATACACCTCTCAGTGTGTATACTGTGAGACACACCTCTCAGTGTGTATACTGTGAGACACACCTCTCAGTGTGTATACTGTGAGACACACCTCTCAGTGTGTATACTGTGAGACACACCTCTCAGTGTGTATACTGTGAGACACACCTCTCAGTGTGTATACTGTGAGACACACTCTCAGTGTGTATACGAGACATCACCTCTCAGTGTGTATACTGTGAGACATACACCTCTCAGTGTGATACTGTGAGACAACCCTCAGTGTGTATACTGTGAACAACCTCTCAGTGTATACTGTGAGACATACACCTCTCAGTGTGTATACTGTGAGACACACCTCTCAGTGTGTATACTGTGAGACATACACCTCTCAGTGTGTATACTGTGAGACATACACCTCTCAGTGTGTATACTGGAGCACCTCATATACTGTGAACACCTCTCAGTGTGTATACTGTGAGACATACACCTCTCAGTGTGTATACTGTGAGACATACACCTCTCAGTGTGTATACTGTGAGACATACACCTCTCAGTGTGTATACTGTGAGACATACACCTCTCACCGGGAATCAGCTCCGCTGGTTTGTTTTCATTGGTTCTTCTTGCCTAACATCCTCTACCAATCATAATCCAAAAAAATCTTACTTTTTCCATTTTCTTTTTCTTATTCTTCTCGTTTTTTTATTTTTCTTGTTCTTCTCGTTTTTTCTTTTTCTTGTTCTTCTCGTTTTTTATTTTTCTTGTTTCTTACGCTTTCTTTTTTCATAGTCTTTCTTTTTATTTTTATTTTAAATTCTTTTCATTTTATTTTTTTCTTCTTTTAATTTTATTTTTTCTTCTTTTCTTTTATCTCTATATTCTTCTTCATCTACTTATTTTTCTTTTTCTTCTTCTTCTACGTTGTGAACCACAGGATACAACAGTTATGGTTCACCCCTGGGTTGGTTCTCTCGTTCTCTATAATGATCCACTCTCTCTCTCTCTCTCTCTCTCTCTCTCACACACACCATCATTGCCAGCTCGTGCATTTCAAGAAAATTTGTATTCGGGTTCAATGCACAAGTTTAATTGTTCATAGTTTTCTTATATATTAACTTATGTAAAAATTAACCTAATATAACCAAATAAAGGAATGTACTCTGATTTATTTACATTAGGGTCCTTGTATTTCACGTCGTTTTTGCTTCTACCATTATTAATATAAACAATAAAAACTCAGTGAAAATAGCTTTATTAAATCAAGGCTATATTAACGTTAACAATACAGTTCAAAAGTCACCTTCTTCTCTTTCTGCAGCTTCATTAATTATGTATTCTTTAACTTATTACCTAAATTCCTATATACTAAGACTGGCCTTGACAGTATTTTGTAACTTATTCCTAACAAAATAAGTGTCAGGGGCCCAAGTAAGTAAGTTTATTCAGGTATACACAAATACAGTTACGTAGATTATCGTACATAGCAGCATATGTGTAGAGAACCCAGGATAACCCAAAAAAGTCAGATAAAGTGACTTATTTCCAATGGGGTCCTTTGAGCATACATAAGGGGGATTACCAATAGACCCCTGGCTGTCTTCAAGAGGGCGCTGGACAGGCACCTAAAGTCAATGCCTGTCCAGCCGGGCTCCGGTTCGTACGTCAGTCTACGTGACGCCAGCAGTAACAGCCTCAGGCGTGGTCATAGACCGGGCCTCGTGGAGAGGGTTTCGGGGGCGTTGACCCCCGAAACCCTCTCCAGCTATAGTCCAGGTAACTGTTACAGCATTTGAAGCAAGGTGTTCTAGGCAACGAATGTTACTTTCTTTGTAGAGTAGTGTGTTTTATCTGCCACTTTTAGCATGTATAGCTTCTAGTCCATCCTATCCTGCTTGACCTCTTGGACCCAGGTCTACTATCAAATTCACATTGTCATTTTAGAAGATTTGTAATCTGTTTTTCAGATGGGGTAGAGTACCAGGAAGAAGAGGAGTAATCTACATACCTAGATAGACGAGTCATTGAAGCTATAACCTTGGGTAGCTTCAAAATAAATACTTGAGTGAGAGGGGGTTGGATTTTGAATAGGACTTTCACTTGAGTTAATAGGTTTATCAAAAACTTATTCCTTGGGTAACATTGATAATGGGTTGGGCGAATATTTTTTAGTGGATTTGGGTTCAACAAGGACTTTCCAAGTATGGGCTGTAAGCCAGCTGTAGTATTCCTCCCTTACATTTTTATATATTTTGTGCTGGAGTTAGCGGGTACTGTGACTGTCTATAGAGGAACTTTAACTTGATATTCACTTTTTTCCTACATTGAGATCTATTAGTTCACTTCACAGTTGTTAATGATATATATTCCTTGTTACGCATTACTTTAAAATAGCGGATTGTCTTTAACTTGCACCTTGAAACCAAAAATAACCTCTGTGTTGCCCAGGTGCAGCGACAGTTTCTTACCCAATAACCATTGTTTGCAACACTCCTTTCGCACTCTCATCTTCCTACACTAGTACTCTGCATTTAATGCTAAAGGACACATCATTTACATAGCATAAGAAGAGCAGGAGCAGAGGGAGACTAAGATGCTCCCTCGTGTAACTACACATAATGTAGACAAGGTTTCATAACATCCACCGTCTCCAGTATTATTCTCTGTATTGGACTGATAAGGCCACTGGTGAGCGAAACGTCTCCACCTCAATGATGCTCAAGTTCTGCACATGTCTTAGCCATCAACAGTGCAAGACAATAACATTCAATATTAAAATGAATGCCAAGTATCTCTATTGTTTTATAATTTACTAAACTGTTACCTATCTAAAGGGAGCATGCATTTCCAGTACTATCTAAAGGGAGCACACATTTCCAGTACTATCTAAAGGGAGCACACATTTCCAGTACTATCTAAAGAAAGCACGCATTTCCAGTACTATCTAAAGGGAGCACACATTTCCAGTACTATCTAAAGGGAGCACGCATTTCCAGTACTATCTAAAGAAAGCACGCATTTCCAGTACTATCTAAAGAAAGCACGCATTTCCAGTACTATCTAGATCTATTAGAGGTTAAGGATACTCAAACATCGTTGAAAACATTACTGAAGTATTGTTTACGGTGAACTATGTAGTACTCAGTGAGGAAGACGCAACTTCTCCATACAGAAAGTAAGAAACGTAAGAGAAAAAAAGACTGGGAATAATCATGACTTAGCTTACTGTACTGCCATCAAAAGATGTGAGTCCGTTCTTATTCATGCTGGAATATATATGTCGTGCCGAATAGGTAAAACTGGTCAATTAGCAAGAACTCATTTAAAATTAAGTCCTTTCTAAAATTTTCTTTTATACGTTTAATGATATATTTTTTTCATTTATATTAATGTAAAAAATAATAATTTTGTACCAAAACAACCTTAGAAAAATTGCCTAACCTTATTATAACAAGCACAATCTAATTTTGCCTAATCCAACTAAATATATTGCACATAAGTTTACAATAATTTAATAATAAACAAACACAATGAAATATATTTTTTTTCGTTAGGTTCAGAATGATTTTTGCGAAATTATTGCATACACAAATTTTCGCTTGCCTTATTTGGCAAGAAGAGCGTTGCTATTTAAGCCAAAATCGCAAGTTTTACCTATTCCGAGCGACATACATACACACACACACATACACACACACACATACACGCGCGCTCGCGCGTGTATGTGCGGGTGCTCGCGCCCGCTTTACAGCACTTTGCTTTACAGTGTTTTGCTAATACAGCGGTTTTCAATTATACTCCAATAAGTATATTCACCACTCACTATAAGCTAAGTACAATTTTTTTTTTGAGGTAAGTATTGTGTGTGCTGTACATACATTTTTTAGGCCTAGCTGTATCACTCAATATATGATAGTGTAAACATGTTGTCAGGCTTTTATATGCATTTGAAAGTGAGGGGAAAAAATGGTTTCACTTTACAGCGATTTTAGTTTTACAGCAGTAGCCCAGAACCTAACCTGCTGTATAAGCGGGGCTTTCCTGTATATATGAACTACATAACTAAATACATAACAAAGAGGTAGTATCATACAGAATACAACACTATGTGCATTTTGGGATTAACAAATATATTTTGCAGCCGCTCACTAAGCGAGACCATTCCTGACCCATTGTACGTCAACTGGAGCACTCCTTGTACGTCTGTATAACGAACAAGAAGCGCTACGTACGTCGCTCCCATCAAGGGAGGGAGAGCTGCCTTGATGCTGGTGAAGGGCTCTTGATCTGAGGTGAAGGAGCTGTCCTCCATCTTTGAATTTAATCCTAATTAACTCCTATTCACTATTCTGCCCTTACGGGTTTAATGCTTTCCAATGAATGTAATAACAGTAATAATTAATAATAGCAATAATCATAATTATAATTAATAACATAATAATAATGATAATAAAAATAATAATAATGATAATAAAAATAATAATAATGATAATAAAAATAATAATAATATAATAATATTAATATTAATAATAATAATAATTATTATTATTATTATTATTATTATTATTATTATTATTATTATTATCATTATTATTATTATCATCATCTTGGAGTTTCTATTATTAGTTTATCTCGATATTTTTACAATAACGTAATAATATATGATATGTTATTATTAAATTCATTGGGGAGCATTAAACCCACAAGGGTCATAGAGCCAAGGGCATGGGAGGCAAATCAGAGTCGATCCAAGGAAAGGTATTTCCAGTTCCCTGGATCAAGAGAGCTTCACTTGCGCCAGTTCACCCTTTAAGGAGAAAGTGACTTCCACTTTCGGTTAATCACGCTTGTAAAAAAAAAAAAAGACGTTTCGCCACGAGTGTTTTCCTCACCTCCTAATATCAGTGTCAATGAAAACCACTCGTGGCGAAACGTTGCCTTTAATTAACGTCCTGGACTGCGCATAAACGTCGTTTTTCACATCTTGTCGGCGCCACCACGCTATTTACTTTCATCATTTACCAAATAGATTAAAAAAAAAAAGCACCGAGTGTAAACAATGACTTGTACTCGGTAGTGTTGTGATATATCATCTTTAAAGACGTAATCTTTCATTCGACGTTTCGTTTAATATTCTATTATTATTTTGTCAATGGAATTATAAATATATTACAAGTCAGGACGTAAATATGTCAACATCATGTAAACACTGTATTATTTAGTAAGGTCCGTGTCATGGGAATACAACCGTCCAACAGGTCCGTGTCATGGGAATACAACCGTCCAACAGGTCCGTGTCATGGGAATACAACCGTCCAACAGGTCCGTGTTATGGGAATACAACCGTCCAACAGGTCCGTGTCATGGGAATACAGCCGTAAATTAGGTCCATGTCATGGGAATACAGCAGTAAATTAGGTTCATGTCAAGCGAATACAACCTTCCATCAGGTCCGTGTCATGGGAATACAACCGTCCAACAGGTCCGTGTCATGGGAATACAACCTTCCATCAGGTCCGTGTCATGGGAATACAACCGTCCAACAGGTCCGTGTCATGGGAATACAACCGTCCAACAGGTCCGTGTCATGGGAATACAACCGTCCAACAGGTCCGTGTCATGGGAATACAACCGTCCAACATGTCCGTGTCATGGAAATACAACCGTCCAACAGGTCCGTGTCATGGGAATACAACCGTCCAACAGGTCCGTGTCATGGGAATACAACCGTCCATCAGGTTCGTGTCATGGAAATACAACCGTCCAACAGGTTCGTATCATGGGAACACAGCAACCAACACATCACATTTACAATTAACACGAAACACTAAGCCTGCGAGTCTCTCATTCAGCACAAACTGTGCTACGAAGGCTCGAGCCTTCATCGGCTCTTCGCCAGACACACCTACTCAAATGCACTCGCCCAGGGAATCCCTTCAACACATCACGCAAGTTGGTTGTTTTTCCTGTGCAGTGAGCCGATGAGCGCAGCGACTACGATGACAGAGCACGCAACCACACCAGTCAGGATACCTGTAGCCAGCTGCCACTGTTTCGTCTTGTGCACCTGCTGGTCGAACTCTTCCTTGGGCACCACCTGTGGCTCGACTGTGCTACTCACCGCCTGAAAATGAAGAAGAAAAATTGGAAGGCAAATATTAAATCCGTATTTGTGGTGCAGCAGTGAGGTGGACATGACAGATAGTGACACTGAGATCTCCAGTATTTCACATGCTTTAATTTTTATTGTAATAATGTTGGTAGAATTACAGACAATATGTTAGGTAAAAGGACACAAGTGCAAGAAATGCAACATTTTCATTGTCAAGCCGTTACAAACAAGGACATAGAGGGAATATATATTCGCTGTGTCCTTGTATTGTTTGTAACGGCTTGACACAGCTCCTGGAGAGCGAAACGTTGCCACAATAAAAATGTAGCATTAGTTGCACATGTATCCTTTTACTTAATTTTTATTGATAATTTATTGAGTAAAATTTTATTATACACAATATTTACGAGAGAGAGAGTGAGAGAGAGAGAGAGAGAGAGAGAGAGAGAGAGAGAGAGAGAGAGAGAGAGAGAGAGAGAGAGAGAGAGAGAGAGAGAGAGAGAGAGAGAGAGAGAGAGAGAGAGAGAGAGAGAGAACAACTCACCTGCGTGGAGGGACCCACCAAATCCCTGTGGTAGTTCCAGCGCGTGATAAAGTCCTGGGCTACTGTGAATGTATCAGTGATGAGCATGAAGTTGGGTTGAGAAAGGGAGAAAGTCTGCCACTTATCTATCTCTCCCTTCCACGCCTCACCCTGGCATTCACCATCGTCAGGCGTCGGGTTCCTGCCAGAGGCGGAGAAAGCACTTTGATCTTACCTTAGCGACACGGGCAGAGTGACTGAAGTTTTTTTTTCAGTTTGGGTATGACCCAAACAACCCCACGTGGAGAATGAACATTTAATACACTTTTACGTCAAGAATAAGTTTTAGGTTACGCTTTAGTTAACGTTACGTTACAACTGCTTGCAAACACCGTGCCAGTAAACAGCCGATACTCGTACGCCTTATATGCCGGAAAAAACGGTAAATATATTAAAGTACCATGAAACAACACACTTTATACATGACGCAACACATGAAAGAATCATACTGTTGCGTTATACAACACACACAACACACTACCAAGTAAATACAGATACTGTAACTGTAAATACAAAATATTGACATCTATTCATACTCTATAAACATACTGGACACATATTCTTTTTTAAAAACAATCGTGTCATACAATATTCCATGTGGCTGTGTCGTACAGTAATACAATGTTTATAGAAACTTTTGGGTACAGCGAACCCCACACAACAAAATGTATATACACGATCGTGTACATACCCAGACGTTGATTAAGGAATGATACCGAAGTGTACCCAAGAATATGGGTAAAAATCAAGGGGAATGACAACAGCAAGGGATTTATAGGTAGGTGAAGAGACCGTGAAGCGTAATGAAGAGTAATGAAACGTCGTTAAAACAAAGTTTACAGAGCTTTATGTGAGCCTCCATCCAACAAGGGGCTTAAAAAGCAGAATCAAGAGAGTACTCACAGCGATAAATTAAAATTAAACGGACGCAGATTATAACTGGGTTTACGTAATTATGAGTTGGCCAAAGAGTTAAGTTAGTGAAAATAAATAAGGAAATAATTCATGTTAAGCGCTAAACTCATGTGGGTCATTCAGTCCAAGACATGGTGGAGGGTTGATCCTCCGTCTGCTCCGATGGATACACCAAAGAAAGTTATTGTGTGAAAACAGAGTCTGCTTCCCACGGCCCAGTAGACCTATTACAGTGCCCATTTGGTATATATTATTAACGCCGAAAATTATGTAAATAATACATCTAGACAATTATTCAGTTGGTCAAAATCTTCAAAATATTTTGTGACAAAAAACAAGACATACGCTGTGGAATAAGGTTTTATGGGGGACAGATCTATACGTTCTGTGTAGCACTTTATCAAGTCATGATAAACGTTTCGCTCTACGTTTTGTAGCTTATCCTGCAACGTGTCTTCTCTTCGCTATTGTAGGTAGTACTGAGATATAACATGGGACACGACCTAGAGATGTTGTTGCTGACTTCAGCAGATGAGACGTCAGTAAATAACACGTCAGTAGACGATACTCACCCACATATTGCGAAGTTGGTCCAAAGTGTCAACATACGCTCGACCATGACCTTCTGGCGCTCGTCCAAGTCACTGGGAAGATGGAATAGGTAGAGGAGCTCGTCAGCGTGCGAGATACCTGGAGGAGAGGACATATTTTGTACTCTCCTATCTATACTACTCTAACTCTCTCTCTCTCTCTCTCTCTCTCTCTCTCTCTCTCTCTCTCTCTCTCTCTCTCTCTCTCTCACACACTCACCTCCAGGCACAGGAATATCAGGCATGGACAAGAAAATCCACGGGAAAAGTGAGTCGTCCGCCTCGAACTCCCAAGAGTAGAAGTAGACTGGCACCTCGTCAGGAGCCACTCTGTTGACATAGTGCACCAGCTCCCACAAGCCAGCCTTCAGGAACATCACACCACCCATCTGTAAGGCAAGAAGGAAGACAGGATGGATTTCCAGCGCCACTTCGTCCTAAAGAACATTCGGCGCCCTGTGCCAACAAGGAAAAAACTGGCACACACGTTTTAAATCCATCCATACAGAGTGAAAAAACACTAGAAAGAAAACCCACCAAATTAAAACTATATAAAAATTGTACTTCACAATTAGTAAAAAAAAATCATCTCTGTAAACCTCGCCAACGAAATTAACAATAAATCAGTTAAACATTTATAGACAGCCCTTGGTGGATGCAACCGAAATGATCTTGATCCAAGGACTTCAACTATTACAGGGTTTAGCTCTTCCCAGTGAAATCAATAATAAAATATAAATTAATAATAATAATAATAATTATAATAATAAATTTTCGAGGTGCAGATTGTTGGTATTTATTCTGTCCTCTGCCATAACGAATTTATTTCGCATGCAAGTATATTTATAGCAGCTACGTCTTCAAAGCATGGTCTACTTACGTCAATCATGCCTCCCACCATGGTATCCCAGTCTCCCATGGTAGCATAGGGAAGATACGCCACTTGCATGGTATCTGTGATGGCACCATTCTTGTCCTCTATACCTGGGTGAGGCAGAGTACAGAGACAAGTCAGACTCTGCGTCGGTAGTGTTTCGTTGAGTGAGTCAGTGTAACAGTTACTCAGTCGATTGAGTAAACTGTTGATCTGCCAGTTGAGCAGACAGGCAGTCAAACATATCTGCAATCAAAGAGGCATTCTGCCACTCACTCATTCAATCGAGCAAGAAGTTGGTTAGTTACTGAGTCGAGTAATCAATGACTCAGTCAACTCTGAGGTATGTCAAGTTCTCAGTCAACTCTGAGGTATGTCAAGTTCTCAATCAACCGATCAATCAGTCAATCAGTTAATTAACCAGAAAACAAATTAGATGATTAATCAGAATAATAGGCTGTCATTCACGCAAATAACCAGTCATCAAAAATAATAAATTATTAATTTATCTAATTAGATAATCAACTGATGAGTTGAGCAACCAACTTGTATATTTATCAGCCATTTAAGCAAACAGTCATTAAAGTGAACATTCAATAGGCAAATAAACAAGTGAATCAATCAGTCAAATAAGCAATTAGTTGACCAGTCAGATGAGAGAATGAACTATTTTTTTTTGTTAGTTTTACTAAGCGAGGTAATTGATGCTCTGAAATGATCATCGCCTTAATAGAGATATTGATGCCATGGTAACTCTAGTGGCTTAATAAGTGTATTGATGAAGGGTAGACTACATTACCTTACCGAAGATATTGATGTAGACGAGGACACCGTGACCTTACCAAAGATATTGATGTAGACGAGGACACCGTGACCTTACCAAAGATATTAATGTAGACGAGGACACCGTGACCTTACCATAGATATTGATGCAGACGAAGACACCGTGACCTTACCAAATATATTGATGTAGACGTGGGCACCGTGACCTTACCATAGATATTGATGTTGACGTGGGCACCGTGACCTTACCATATATATTGATGTAGACGTGGGCACCGTGACCTTACCAAAGGCATTGATGATCATGTGAAGGGCGTGGTCTCTCATGAAGTCGGTGTCGTCAGAGGTGTGATTATTGGGGTATAAGTAGTCCTTGTAGGCCACTGTTGGACGGAGGGAGGTGGGGTCAGTGGTGTTTGGTGGGGTCAGTGGTGTTTGGTGGGGTCGGTGGTGTTAGGTGGGGGTCAGTGGTGTTAGGTGGGGTCAGTGGTGTTTGGTGGGGTGAGTGGTGTTTGGTGGGGTCAGTGGTGTTTGGTGGGGTCAGTGGTGTTTGTTGGGGTCAGTCGTGTAGGATAGGGTTATCAGTGAGGCAAAATGGAGCCAGTAAGGTAGGGTTAGAAGTGTAGGAAGATAGGGGTCAGTGAGGCTGGAGGTGGCGGAGAGAGAGATGGGAGAAATATAAGGGGAAAAAAACAGAAAAGGGAAAGGAAAGAAGAAGAAACACATGAAGAACGCCTACCGGCACAAGCGAGGCTTGACGTATTTACGTCCAAATATTTACAGACTTTTGAATCTTAAAAAAAAAAATACTTAGAGAATCTCTGTTTTTTATATTAAATCTAAACGTGTACAGTTTTGTAGTTAGTTGTTTTTCATACTTTTGTTTATTCCTTTCAGTCATCTTTATTCTTTAATCAGATCATAGATAAATGTAAAGACTAAGAAAGCATAAAATAAACAAAAGAACAAAAAGGCTGCAGAGCAAGCTTTTATTGCGACATCTCGCTCTATGTAGGTTTTTATGAAGTCATGACTTGATAAAGCTCTACACAGAGCGAAACGTTCTCCAAGTAAAAGTTTATTTTAAAATGATCGTTTGTTTGTTTTTTTTCTTCACCGTTGTCTGCAGTAGGTCAGTTAGGTCCATATAACCGAAGTGATGGAATTAAAGTTAATTTCACACTTGTGAAATAACAGGTGCAAATATACGAAGAATTTCAGAGAAAGATACAGAGCTTCTGACGCAGGTACGATTATAATCACAGGCGCAGATTCTAAAGCAGAACAGATAAAGGATAAGATAAATAGGTACACGGGAGAAGTAAATCAAGATGAAGGGAAAGATAGGGAGAAATAAAGAAAGATTTAGGCAGAGATAATACAAGTAAGTTGAAAAAAAGTAATATGGAGAGATACGTAGGTAGTAATAAATTGTGATGTAGAAAGTTTTAAAAAGTTACACATTGTACCAGTTAAGTAGAGTGTATAATACTCTCAGAGTGCAGCGAGTGAGAGCCATGATAGAGAGGCACTTCAGAGGGCCTTATCATACGCACTCTGTAATGTACTTTTTTTCATAATTACTACCCAGCTGCCCAGATTACCATATATATATATATATATATATATATATATATATATATATATATATATATATATATATATATATATATATATATATATATATATATTCAATGCAGTTTGTTGAGTTAAATATCCTTTGTCATTAGCAATATTATTGTTATTATTATCATTATTATAAGTATTATTATTATTATTGATATTTTTATTGTTACTGTATGTTATAATTATTAACATAATTAGGTTCCACAAAAATATCAAAACCGTAGATAAAATAAATGATCTCACATCCAATGATGAGTGAGCCTTCGTCTCGAACACTGCCGGTCATGACAGGCACCTTCAGGAACTCCCCAAGCTCTAGTGTGACACGAGGGTCCTTGGGGATGACGATTTCCAAGTCGCTGTAATTACCATTGGCCAGCTCACTCTGAATCACTGGACACAAGCCACGAAAACCCAGACCTCCCGTAATACGGTCTTGTGCCTGTTGAGGAAGAGACGCAGTTTGTGAGGCAAGTGATTCTGTATGGTATGATACAGAGAGGTTGTCAATTAAGCTCATCTTCTTGTTCTTATACGATGGCACTCTGGCTCCTACCGTATATGTGACTGCTTACTTTTTAGTATAAATAAAGCTAAAAAAAAATGTGATTTTGGAGCACCTGAATGAATGACACTCAGGCTAACTTACATAAAGAACGAGTGAAGCTCGGGTGACCTCCTGGTAGCTCCTCGTCTTCATACACTCGACTTTCTCCTCGGAGCTCCAGCCGTCAAAGGAGCAGTTGAGGAGAGCAGCGGTGTCTTGGAAGGACTCGTGCGGGTTGTTGTCGATGGTCCAGATCTCCAGAGCAGAGCCACTCTCGACGATCACACGATGCAGCAGCTGACGACCCTTGTTCTCTGGCACTGTCTCTGTGTTGAGTTTGTAGATTCCATGCGGTGAGAGCAAAGCAAGGTAGCTATTCTTAAAACAAGAATCAAACTAATGTTCCACATTTTTGTGAAAGGTAAAAAAACTGTAAGAAAGGCGCCATATAGACTCGAACACGGTTTAGTCAGAATGTAATGAGTAAAATGTAAAAGTGTGGCAATAGTCAGGACTCCCACGACTAGATGATTGAATAAAAAAGATTGTTTTAATATGTGGCATCGTGGTGCCAAGTACAGGTGTGGCACTGCTGCCTGGTTAACACAGTACAGGTGTGGCGCTGCTGCCTGGTTAACACAGTACAGGTGTGGCACTGCTGGCTGGTTAGCACAGTACAGGTGTGGCACTGCTGCCTGGTTAACACAGCACAGGTGTGGCACTGCTGCCTAGTTAACACAGTACAGGTGTGGCACTGCTGCCTGGTTAACACAGTACAGGTGTGGCACTGCTGCCTGGTTAACACAACACAGGTGTGGCACTGCTGCCTGGTTAACACAGGTTCAAGTGTAAATGACGTCTTGTTTAGACAGTTATCATTATTATTTTTTCTTGTAGCACTAAACTCGTGTGGGTCATACAAAGCAAGGAGTGGTAGAGGCTCGATCCTCCGCCCGATAATCGCAAGACAGAAACTGTACTCTCGCAACCAACGATAAACAATAATTCATAATTAATAAAGAGTAAAATAGGGTCAGATTATTGTTAATGACACGCCAGTAATAAGGGGCAGCGGGCGAGAATTAGTAAAGAGTTATATATCATATTGTAATTAAAGGTTATAGTGACTTACTAATAGTAAAGGTAAGGCAAAGGAGTGAGTGTTAATGCAGGAGAGAACGAGACATTTACCGTCAGTTAACGGCGTGAGTTGCAGCCAAGATGCACTGGCTCCACCAGCACTCTGCCCGAACACTGTCACTAGGTCGGGGTCTCCACCGAAGTAGCTTATGTAATCTTGTACCTGCGGTGGAAGGAAAGGATTAATGTGTGTGTTTGGGGGGTGAATATATAGGTACTCCATACAAAGAAGAACAGTATCGTGGTTGGCTTCCACTGCGTCCTTGGTTAGAGTTGATAACGGTCCAGCGTTATCCGAGTTATCAGTGGATAGGCAATATATTCAGAAGAAGAGGCGAGGAGCACTTACCCAGCGGAGGGCCATGATCTGGTCGAGGAGCCCCATGTTGCCAGGAGCCTCGGGGATACCCCCAGCAAGGAAACCTGAATAAAAGAGACAGCGTCAAGTATACAGAAAAATACATACATTAACTAGATGTGTTTAGATCCAAGAAAAATGTCTCAGTATACCCCAATAATAATAATGATACTTGTAATCTGTAGAAAGGTTTTATGGGCGTGAGGCTGAGGTGGTTTACTGTATGTAAGAAAGAGGGAGAATATTAGATACTGAAAGTAGGTATTAGATAAGGCTGCGTATGTCGCTATGATAATGTAACTTGTTTAAAGACGTAAATCACAGTGTTAGAGAGAGATGCTCTGTCGTAAAGATTAATGTGAGTTGTATAAAGTGGGGGGATTTAGAATAAATGGTAAGAGAGGAGAGTAAAGGTGATGAGAATGAGTAGAATTCCGGGAGATGGAAGATTGGAAATGAGAGTGGAAGACAGGAGTAAGAAGGTAGTGTACTGATACCTGACATCGGATGTATCGGTTAATAAACCCATGAAGGGGACGGTGAATCAAAGAATAGACTAAGGAAAGAAAGATGCAGGAGTATAGAGATATATGTGTAAAACAAAGAGGTGTATCAGTGAATGCAAAATGAGAACGTATCAGAATATAGGAACAATGACGCCATTGCATTTACAAAGAATATTATGAAGAGAATAAGGAATGAAATAATTAGAAAGCAGTGCGGCTCTAAGGTGAAAGTCAATATGGGGAAAGAGGCTGCTGGGATTGTTTGGTCATGTAGAAAGCATGGAGCTGGTTAGGTTTACTAAGAGACGAGGAGACGAAATGTAGGGAACTTCCGTGGGAGGGTTTCGACGGAGGATGTGAAGGAGGTTTTGAGAGGTATGAGGATTGAACATGTAGCAAGTGTGAGGGTGTTAGACCCAAGTGGATTTTAGAATGAAATGTTACTATATCACTACCCCCACCATCACCACTGCTACCACCACCACCATCACCACCACCATCACCACCACCATCACCACCACATCACCACCAACATCACCACCAACATCACCACCAACATCACCACCAACATCACCACCAACATCACCACCAACATCACCACCAACATCACCACCAACATCACCACCAACATCACCACCAACATCACCACCACCATCACCACCACCATCACCACCACCATCACCACCACAATCACCACCAACATCACCACCACAATCACCACCACCATCACCACCACCATCACCACCAACATCACCACCACCATTACCACCAACATCACCACCCACATCACCACCACTCACCCAGCGAGGCCAGACGGTACTGCACCACATCACCACCAACATCACCCACCAACATCACCACCACATCCACCACCAACATCACCACCACACATCACCACCTCACACATCACCACTCAACATCACCACCACACATCACCACCAACATCTACTCACCAACATCAACCAACTCACCATCACCACCACCATCACCACCACCATCACCACCACAATCACCACCAACATCACCACCACAATCACCACCACCATCACCACCACCATCACCACCAACATCACCACCACCATTACCACCAACATCACCACCCACATCACCACCACTCACCCAGCGAGGCCAGACGGTACTGCACCACCACCACCATCACCACCACCATCACCACCACAATCACCACCAACATCACCACTACTATCACCACCATCACCACCAACATCACCACCAACATCACCACCACCATCACCACCACAATCACCACCAAAATCACCACCACTATCACCACGAACATCACCACCACCATCACCACCACCATCACCACCAACATCACCACCACCATCACCACCAACATCACCACCAACATCACCACCAACATCACCACCACTCACCCAGCGAGGCCAGACGGTACTGCACCACCACCACCATCACATCTCGGTCCATAAGCTTGGTGGGGACATATAAGCTGGCGTCACCGGTAGTGTAAGCTCCACCATGGATCCAAAACATCACAGGAAGACTACTATTGCCTTCCATGTCCTCCGGAAGCTGTGGAAAGATTGCTATTATGAAGAGAACAAACTAACTACAAGCTTATCTTGGGGCAATGTTTCGCTCTACGCACAGCTTAATAGAAAGCTTGAAAAATCTTTACTCATGGCGAAACGTTGTGGCAACAAAAGCTCTGTTCTCGTGTCTCTCATTACTCTTGGCTATTATTAATACTCAAGGAGAAGCTCTAAGTCCGCAGGGTCAGCCAGCACCAGGGGAATGGGGGGTAACCAGATTTGATCTGATTAAAGGCTAGTTCTAGTTCCTTGAATCAAGATCCCTTCACTAGCATCAAGGCGCCCACCTTGAAGGGAACCAAGAAAAAGAGGACTTACATTGTACTAAACAATTCTGTACTCATGAGTACAAGACTGTAGTTACACTAATTCAGCAGAGTGCAATAGAACCTAGAACTCAGCACTATAATGCAGAATTATATAATACAATATAATACAATGTAATACAATGAAATACAGTCTAATAGATTTTAAAAATAATACATATACTTCAGTTTGGTAATCTGGTAAATCACTCTTGGTAGACTGGTAATTTAGTCTGATAGACGTATAATTTAGCCCGGTGATTGAGCCTACTCACCAGGAGGTGGATCATACTCACCAGGGAGGTGGATCATACTCACCAGGGAGATGAATCATACTCACCAGGGAGATGGATCATACTCACCAGGGAGATGAATCATACTCACCAGGGAGATGGATCATACTCTCCAGGGAGATGGATCATACTCACCAGGGAGATGGATCATACTCACCAGGGAGGTGGATCATACTCACCAGGGAGATGGATCATACTCACCAGGGAGATGGATCATACTCACCAGGGAGGTGGATCATACTCACCAGGGAGATGGATTATACTCACCAGGGAGATGGACCATACTCACCAGGGAGATGGATCATACTCACCAGGAGATGGATCACCTCACCAGGAGATGGATCATACTCACCAGAATGGATCACACCACCAGGAGATGGATCATACTCACCAGGGAGGTGGATCATACTCACCAGGGAGATGGATCATACTCACCAGGGAGATGGATCATACTCACCAGGGAGATGGATCATACTCACCAGAGAGATGGATCATACTCACCAGAGAGATGGATCATACTCACCAGGGAGATGGATCATACTCACCAGGGAGATGGATCATACTCACCAAAGGGGTGTAAATGCTGAGGTGGAGACAGTCTTCTCTGCCGGAGATGACGTCAAGGATGAGGGAGATCTGAGGACATTTCGCCCTCAGCCAGGTGGCCTCGTAGTCCCCGTCTACCTCCTGAGGCCAGGGGCCCTCCCACGGCTCAGGGTTCTGCGGAGTTGAATGTGATGACAAGCAGACCAGAAGGAAGGAAATGAGAGTGATGAGACACGAAAGGCAGAAAATAATAGGGAGAGTGTGATGATACGCAGACCAGAAGAAGGACGCAAGACCTGGTCTGTGACCTGGACTTGGAGGAAGATAATTCCAAGAACCATTATCAGAATTATTGAGATTTAAAGCTCGCTGTGACCTGGCAGCTCACTCAGCAGCTCACTAGCAGCTCACTCAGCAGCTCACTCAGCAGCTCACTCAGCAGCTCACTCACAGCTCACAACAACACTTAAAAATTCTCCTCGCCAAATTACAATAATCATTTTAATAAAAATAAATTAAATTCTTAGAAGGCACCTAAAAAAAAATTCCCTAGGTTCCTACAGATACCTCAATTTAAAAAAAAAAATCGAAGGAAGTCACAAGGCTGAAGTCGTGATCAGTAGTGAGACTGTGTCGCGGAGCCCCACGTCGAGGTCAACTGATGGTGAGGGTGATGATACAGTCATCAGTACAAGGTAAGTGTGATGATATAGTGACCAGCACAAGTGATGATACAGTCATCAGTACAAGGTGTGATGATACAGTGACCAGTGCAAGGTAAGGGTGATGATATAGTCATCAGTACAAGATAAGGGTGATGATATAGTGACTAGTCAGTACAAGGTAAGGGTGATGATACAGTCATCAGTACAAGGTAAGTGTGATGATATAGTGACCAGCACAAGTGATGATACAGTGACCAGTACAAGGTAAGTGTGATGATACAGTGACCATTGCAAGGTAAGGGTGATGATATAGTCATTACAAGATAAGGATGATGATATAGTGACCAGTCAGTACAAGGTAAGGGTGAAGATAGAATCATCATTACAAGATAAGGGTGATGATATAGTGACCAGTCAATACAAGGTAAGGGTGATGATACAGTGACCAGTATAAGGTAAGAGTGATGATACTCTATCCATCACAGGCCTGGAGCAGAATACAAGGATGAGTACGGGATGATGGTGGTAAGACAAGGAGATAAACGAAGTAACAACAAAACAGTGATTGGAAATATTCACTTCAGAAGTACAGTGAAGGAAGAGGAGATGCAGAAATTATTGTAGAAAGCTTTGTTTCGTAGACTGGTAAACAATGAAGTGTTGACAAGTGTCTTCATCGGGTGCCAGATCAACCAGGCTGTGATGGATATGTGGGGCAGCGAGCCTCCAGCAGCAACAGCCTGGTTGACCAGGCAAGCACCAGACGAGCCTGGCCCATGGCCGGGCTCAGAGAGTAGATACTCTCGAAACTCTTCAAAGGTATATCAAAGGTAAAGGTATTTACAAGTACAGGGGAACAACAACCAAAAAACTTTACGATAGATTAAATATTGCTAGACTAATGATTTTATTACTACTACAGCTAGTACTTATACTACTACTACTTCCCGGGGTCAATGGGGGTATCTTCATCAGGGGGCACACCTATCACCATTAAAAACCCGAATAAGATCTTGGGCTATGAGAATGACAGATTACTCCAATCTACATCACATGTCAACAACAAGGTAAACTCAGCTAAATCCCGCCTCAGTCAGCTATACAGGTTTAATCATGGCTTCCTCTCATATCATGAAGCACCTGTATAAGCTACTGCTACGACCTATGCTTGAACATCCTTGAGTGCTATGTCACTAACAACAAAAAAATTATATGTTACAACTGCAAATAATAATAATAATAATAATAATATCTTTATTTACTACAAGTACATGTACAAGGTATACAGACCATAGCTGACATCAATGACATACTACTATATAGAAAGCCGCTTGTTATGCTGAGCATTTCGGGCAAATTAGGTCAGTTTTGTCCCAGGATGCGACCCACACCAGTCGACTAACACCCAGGTACCCATTTTACTGATGGGTGAACATAGACAACCGGTGTAAAGAAACACGTACGATGTTTCCACCCCTTCGCCGGGAATCGAACCCGGACCCTCACCGTGTGAAGCGAGATTATTATTATTATTATTATAATCAAAAGAAGCGCTAAACCACAAGGGTTATACAGCACAGCAGGGCAGGAAAGGATGCAGGGGGAATAGGTTGTAAGCGGGAGATGGATGATTAGTAGGGTATGGAGTGCAGCAGAACAGTGGATAGTGCAGGGATAGAGGGTAGCAAGAGATCGAGGTAGAAGGGACTGAGGGAGGTGCTAGAGGTATAATCTTCAGAGTTTGTGTAGTAAGTCAGTTTCTGTCAAAAAGTCAACGAGAGAGTCAGGATTAAAGGAGGGTCCATCTGCAAGAAGGGAAGGTAAAGAAAGGGCCGCAGAGCGAAGACACCGTTGGAGGTAAATTCTGCGTGCTCGTTGATAGAGTGGGCAGTCCAACAGAATATGTCGAACAGACACTGGAACCTGACAATGCTCACAGAGAGGGGCAGGGAGCCTCTCCATGAGATACCCGTGTGTAAGACGAGTTTGGCCAATGCGAAGATGGGAGAGTGTAGTCTCCCAACCTCGACTTTGGTGACAAGAAGAAGGCCAGAAACCTATACTCGGTTTAATAGAATGAAGTTTGTTATTTAGCAGGTCAGACCAGCGTTGTTGCCAACAGGTGCGAAGGTGGGTAGCAATGACCGCAAAATAGTCCGTAAAAGGAACACCTCTATATGAAACTAGAAGGTCATGTACTGCTGACCGCGCAGCAGTGTCTGCCTGTTCATTGCCCTGTACGTCAACATGACCAGGGACCAAACAAAAAACAATATCTTTGTGCTTGCTAAAGATACGGCGTAACCAAAGGTGGATACGAAGAACTAGGGGGTGAGGTGTATCAATTTTACGGATAGCCTGTAAAGCACTAAGGGAGTCTGAAACGACCACAAATGGTGACACAGGCATAGATGCAATACGGATAAGTGCCACAAGAATGGCATACAATTCAGCCGTAAAGATGATAGCCGAGGGTAACAGATGCCCTCGCACCACGTTGTCCGGGAAGACTGCTGCGAATCCGACACCGTCAGACGACTTTGAACCATCGGTGTACACTGTGATGGCATGGGAATGAGAACGGAAGTGGTCTAGAAAAAAAGAGTGAGAAGCCGCCATAGGTAGGCGGGCTTTCGCGCAAGGTAGAGGAATAGAATAGACACGAACAGGAGGAACTTCCCAAGGGGGTAGGGGAAAGGGAGATGTCACATGAACATATAGAGGTGGTAGCTGAAGGGAAGACAGGAGTGAATGTAGACGAAGAGAAAAGGGACGAAGTAAGCAGGGGCGATGAACAAATAAAGAGCGTCTACTAACATCTGTAACAATCCTATACATGGAAGGATTGCAGAGGTCATGAGAGCAAACATAATAGCGAATGCAATGTGCATCACGACAATTGGACAAGGATGGAATGTTCGCTTCTACATAGAGGCTCTAAACCGGGGAAGAACGAAATGCACCAAGGCATAAGCGTAATCCCTGGTGATGGATGGGATTAAGGATGGAAAGAGTGGCAGGGGAAGCCGCCGAATATATCTGGTCACCATAATCGAGTTTTGATAAAATTAGGGCTGAATGTAGACGAAGGAGAGTTCTACGATCAGCCCCCATGAAGATGGCGAGGGTTTTAAGGAGGTTCAGCCGGCTGTGACAAGTTGCCTTAAGAGAGGTAATATGAGGTTTCCAGGACAATCGACTCTCAAACAGGAGGCCGAGAAACTTGACAATATCATGTTCTGGAATACATGAGCCGTATAGGTACAATCAGGATGATCAAAGACCACTGAACGTCTAGTAAACGTAATTTGATGAGTTTTGCCACTAGAAAATTTAAACCCGTGAGTGGTGGCCCAATCAGAAACCCAGTTGATGGCATGCTGGAGGGAAACTGCAATGAGGTGACAGTCAGCACCTGCACAAGCTATAGCAAAGTCATCCACATAGAGCGATGACCAAATATTGGATGGGAGAACAGATGCCAGATTATTTATAGCAAGGAGAAAGAGTGTTGTGCTCAGAACACAACCCTGGGGGACACCTTCAGCTTGGACAAATTCCGGGGAAAGTTCATTACTAACCCGTACACGGAAATGTCTGTCAGTTAAGAAAGCCTTAAGGAAAAATGGTAGATTGCCTCGGAGGCCTAAGGAGTGGGCCTGGGTCAAGATATTATACTTCCAAGTTGTGTCATAAGCCTTCTCAAGATCGAAAAAGATGGCAATAACCGAGTGGTTATTGGCAAAGGCATTACGAATATACGTATCCAAGCGCAGTAAGGGGTCAATGGCAGAACGGCCCTTACGAAAGCCATATTGACTAGTGGAGAGACTACTATGAGTCTCTAAATACCACATCAAACGTCTATTAACTAGACGTTCCATCACCTTGCAAACTGCACTGGTAAGAGCGATGGGACGGTAGTGGGAGGTATCATGTCCCGTAGTACCCGGTTTGCGAAAAGGGAGAACAATAGCAGACTTCCACAGTTGGGGAATAACTCCTTGCGACCATATAAGATTAAAGAGTCGTAAGAGGACAGTAAGAGCAGACTGATGTAAATGCTGTAGCATACGAATATGTATGCCGTCTGGCCCAGCTGCCGATGATCGGCAAGCAGAGTGTTGCCTCCAGTTCTTGAAGGGTAAAAGTAAAATCTAAGGGCTTTAACTCGCTGGCAGACTTAGAAGAAAGGAACGAGGGGCATAGATGGAGCCCCTGAGAAATGCGGACCAGATGATTACCAATTTCAGTGGCAAGGGCAAGAGGGTGTGCTATATCGGGGAAGAATTTACCACTCAATTTCCGCACTTTCTTCCAGACTGCACTCATTGAGGAAGCCGAAGTGACCGTAGAAACGTAATCTCGCCAGCAAGTGCGTTTAGCATCACGTATGACACGGCGAGCAATTGCTCTCTTCTGCTTAAAATCAAGGAGTCTCTCTGTGGTTCTGTTATACCGATACCTGCCCCACGCAGCGCGTTTCAAACGTACTGCCCGAGCACAAGCAGGAGACCACCAAGGCACGCACTTCTGAGAATGCTTGCCCGAGGTTTGGGGGATAGAATGTGAAGCTGCCGTGAAGACGGAAGACGAAAAGAGATGTAAAACCTCATCAATGGAGGACGAGGAAGGAACCTCATGAAAGGCAGTAAGATGTGCGTAAAGGTCCCATTTCGCCCGGTCAAATTGCCAGCGTGGGCTACGAGGAGGTGGAGAATACGAAGGGACTTAAGGATGATTGGGAAATGATCGCTATCATGTAAGTCCGGGAGGACAGACCAGGTGAAGTCGAGGACAGTTGATGAAGAGCAGATGGAAAGATCGATGCAGGAGAAAGAATGAGTTCGGGATCAAAATGGGTAGGAGTACCCGTATTTAAAACATGGAGGGGGAGAGAAGCAAGAAATGCCTCCAACTGAACGCCACGGGAGTCACAGTGCGACCCTCCCCAAAGAAAATGGTGTGCATTAAAATCGCCAAGTAATAGAAGGGGTGGCGGCAAGGAAGAAACCAGAAAATCAACATCTGGGATAGACAATGCTCGCGAAGGGGAGAGATATAAAGAACAGAGTGTATACCACTTATTCAAGTGGATACGGGCTGCGGTGTAATGTAGAGAAGAATGAACATAGAGCTGACTGTATGAAACACCAATGCTTATAAGAAGAGCACTTTCGTTAAAGGTTCCATCGGAAAAAGGATCCGATAAATATAACAAATCATAGCCTGAAAAGGGCCGGATAACAGAGGATTGCACTTTGGGTTCTTGCAAACAGACACCAACAGGGGAAAACTGGGAGAGCAACTCCTGAAGCTCACCCCGGTTACCCCATGAAGCCTCGGATATTCCACTGCAAATAAGCCATGATTTATAGAGAGAAAGATAGAAGTCGAAGTTAGAGGTATCTATGGACTAGGGTTAGAAAAGTCCACGTGTGGAGGCAGTGGAAGCTTCGTAATCAGAGAAGGAGTGGGACGCTGGGAAGGAAGGAGGGGTGTAGACGGAGAAGAGAGAGGAGGAGGAACAGAAGGTGGAGCGGTGTCCATCAACGTTCCAGACTCTGCGATATTCTGTGATAGCTTCCAGATTTTCGGAAGACAAAGATGCAGAATGTGGGACTACATTAGAAATGGAAGGAGAGTGAGCTACCATCGGGGAGACTATAGACTGTACTAAAGTAGAGGGCGAGGAGATGGAAGAGGAAACTGGCGAAAGGGTTTGGGAGGGGACAGGAGTGGAAGTGGCCTGGGGAGGGACAGTCGGGGAAGGAACTTGAGAGGGGACAGGGGATGAAGATATTGAACGAGGAGGAGGATGAACCTCCACACATGTTACAGAACTATTCGGAGACGAAGAACCTTACAATAGGGATTTTTTGCCGGGCTTATGAGGAGGGGGGCCGCTGAGGTTTAGGCGAAGGACGAGGGCATGGAGACTCAGAACTGTGTGAGTGAGTAGAGGAAGGAGTGTGAACAGTATGGGATGCCGAGGTAGGGACCTCTTAGCCAAGAACATCAAAAGGATTCAGGGGTGACTGAGGATGGTGTAACCACAGAGGAAGTCAAGGAAGTTAGGACCCCAGAAGTGGGGCAACGTTTAGCAATGCGAGAATAGGAAATACGAGGAAGTCTCCCTTGAAGGCGTAGATGAGAGACGGCCATAGAATATGAGAAGCCTTCCACCTCTTTGAGACAACGGATTTCCCACTCATTCAGGTAAACTTGACAACAGCGAGAGTACGATGGATGTGTCTCATGACAGTTAAGGCAAGAGGGAGGTAAAGTACAAGAAGGACTGGCATGGTCGTCGTCGGCACCACAGACTGGGCATTTGGCCATGGACCTGCAATATTTCGCTGGATGACCAAAACACCAGCAGTTTCTACACTGCTGTGGTGTAGGGGTCACCTTTCGAACTTGTAAACGTTGACCTGCAATGTAGACCGAAGGTGGGAGTTCACGGCAGTCAAACGTTAAACGAGCTATATTGCAAGGAAAACGTCTTCGCTTATTGGCAGGGAGGGTAAAAGTGTCAACCTTAAGGATAGGGAGTTCTTGGAGCTCAAGTTGCTCCAAAATGTCTTCACCACATGTCTGGAAATTCCGTTGGACAATGGTGTGGGGTAAAATGACAGTACCACTACAAGAATTAAAGAATGATGCTTGTCAATAGTGATAGGAATAGTATCTATGGTCGTAAGAAGGGAAAGATCGCGAGCTTGGCCAGCATTCTGGACCGTGATGATGCAAGTGCCGCTCTTGAGAGCGTGAAAAGAGATATCTTTGCCTACATGGCGTAGGAGAGCTTTACCAATACTATGATTTGGAAAGATAGGTAGTTGGAGTAGTCGGTCTAGAGTAAAAACTTTGTCCATTGAGTAGTGTGAAACAAAGTATCTAAGGGAGTGCGCGACATGCTAGTCGTTTCTGAGATGAACGAGAAGGAAGAGTCGAATCGTCATGTAAGGGTCTTGGTCGTTTGGATGTGGGACCGGGGGTGGTCCGATGGGAGACGGGCGAGCGATTCGAAAATTGCCGCACCGTCGAGGAGAAGCGGAATCAAGGTCAGAGAAGAGTGAAGGTCAGATATGTCAAAAGGGCCGGTCGGAACCCCGGTACCTGAAGCAGGTGACGAACCGGCACCAGCAAGAGGTACAGGGGTATTAGAGTTATCCGAAGAGTTGTCCGGTAACGAGGTAGGCTCAGAACTAGGTGCGGTATCAGGAAGGGGCCCGGGGGTATTCGGTTCATGGATTGGGTCAGCCATGGTTAGGTTACTTCTTTCTTTTTATTTTTAAGAAAAAAAAAGAAGAAAGAAAATAAAATAAAAAAAAGAATAAAAAAGGGGGGAACGTGGAGGAATAGCTCCTAGGAGGAATGAAAGGGGCGTAAATCCCCGTCCGTGCCCAAGAGGACCTCAACACTGCAAGTAGTGCAGATGCTGCATGGAACCCGTGCCATACCCTACCCTTCATGCCAGTAAACCAGCAATCCGGGATAGCAACCTCACATCCACCGAGCCACCTCGGCGGACAAAAGAGAGGGCGGCCGGATATCCGCCACAAAGCATACCGCCTTCGGCCACCACCCCGAATCCGAAAGGTGGCCTCCAGAGATACACCCGTCGCCCGAAAGATACCCAAGGCCACCCCCCGGGAGACCAGAGAGGGATCGGGACATCCCCAGGCGATCCAGATTCCACGGCAAACTACACCACCGCCAAGGACCTCAACGGAATGGGATGGACCACGATTCCCTTCCCCCTACCTAGGAACTAGAATGCCTGTGGAGGGAAGCTCCCAGGGTAAAAATGGGAAGGAAATAAGGGAGGGATGAGGAGGAAGAGGAGGAAAGGGAAAAAAGGGAGGATGGGGAAAATGGCAAAAGGGAGGGGGGATTGGGGGGTAATTAGGTTCGGTCTGAGGAAGAAGACCAAGAGGTCCAATTCCTCAGACCGATAGCCTCTTTACCTCAACAAGGAGCCCCCCTTAAAGAGGTGTGAAGCGAGAGTTTTTGCCACCAGGCCACGGGCCACCGTAATAGCCAGGAATATGGAATGCCTCAACTCGTCCATAAATTCATTGCTCTGCCTCGAGTTCTCGAGCAGCTACGAGGTAACAAGTTTAAAGGCAGAGATATTTGAAGGAAGCCTACTTGGATCATTTAAAATTCACTGACAACGAGTTTATGGCACCAGGCCACGAGGCACCACAAAGACTCCAGAACAGGCACTCTGTTTTACCACAGGCACCAGACTGAGGGACAGAATCAAAATGGAAGATCTGCACATCCAACAGGAAATCGAAGCAATAAATATCAGGCTTGAAAAACTAAAGAAGCGACAACTATATACTATGCAAAAACTCTGTATACCAGACAGGGAAAACCCACCCCAGCCAACTAACACCACTGACTACATAATCAATACACCTCCCCACAGAACCCACAGGATGTGGGTCTTCCCAAGACCAAAGATTCTGAGTGATCTGCCTGAAGATATAGAAGAATAGGTACCACCAGAGTCAATCTAAGTCTAAGACACAAAACCATCCTTACTGATGACACCTTACATCTAAACAAGTAGCAACTGAAAATCACCTACGTCAGGACACCACCGCTTCAGAAACGGATCAGCTGACCACCAGCACCAGCAAGCGCCTTACATCTAGCCCGAACAACTACTCTTAAAACTGCCAAAAACTAATATGTATCTACGACTAATTCACTCTCATGCAGGTATACATCCTGTTAACACGTGTGCCTCTGACGTGCGGTGTGGTATACCAATCACCTGATTATTATGCACGACACAACACACACACACCTTCATTAATATACGCCGAAGTGGTCGGGCAGCAATTACCTATATTGCCTTCTCTCTCCCCAAACCCCCACCCACCCTGCCTTCATATTCCATCCTTACCTATCCTTCTTCCTCCCCCAACTTACCAAAGGTCTGGTTATAGTATTGTTATAGTTCTGGAGGTGGGAAGTACAGTGCCTGCACTCTGAAGGAGGGTTGGAGGTGGGAAGTACAGTGCCTGCACTCTGAAGGAGGGGTGGAGATATGTTTCAGTTTTTGAACTGTAGTGTCGGCACGTCTCTGGCAAGACAGTGATGGAGTGAGTGATGATGAAAATGTTTCTTCTTTTTCGGGTTACCCTATCTCGGTGGGAAACGGCCGATGTGTTATAATAATAATAATAATAATAATAATCATAATAACTATTGAATTTGATATTAATTATGATTGAAATGTGAAAAAATGTGAAATGTATGTAGGATGGCAGGTATGGGAATGTGTAAAGATGCAAGTATGGTAGTATATGTAGAGCTTTTAACAAGTCATGACTTGGCAGAGTTGTTCACATAGGTCTACACTATCTCTCGACCACAGAGTGTAGTTTGGGAACAGCACTTGAGAGGCTCAAGTGTTTTGATACACCATATCTACGCTTATATATATATATATATATATATATATATATATATATATATATATATATATATATATATATATATATATATATATATATATATATATATATATATATATATATACAGTGGTACCCCGGTTTACGATGGTCCCCAAACTCACCCTTTTATGTAAGTTTATTTTTTTAAATGCTTTTGTAAGTGTAATTTTGGGGGTCTAAAAGGACTAGTCTATTTTACAACTTTTCTTAAGGAGATAAATTCGTTTGGTAATGGCACTTGAACAGCATTCTGGAATGAAAAAATATCGTAAACCGGGGTACCACTGTATATATATATATCAACTACATTTATAGATACTCAAGGCTATTTGCTTTTAAAATGGGGGTGGAAGGCGAGACTATTATAATGATTATATTCGTAGGGAAGCACTAACCCGTAGAGAATTACATTGCCCCTGGGGAAATGGGCGAAAATCAGGTTTGACCCCTTGAAGAATTGGTAACAGTAGTCATGATAAGTAGTGATCAAATTACACCCGAGAGCTTGTTGCTAACTTGCCACACGACTCATTGGTGTGGTGGTGTGGGTTGATTGCATGCAAAACGATAGTACAAGACAGACTTATGTCTTGCAAATATTCGTATCGTAGTTCGGCTATTGTAACATTTTAATTGCTTTGTTTCTAAATGCGGATATGTGTAACTTGTGTCGTTTTTTAAACCTGGTGACTTTGTAGAAAACATATAAATACACGTGAAAACATATAAATACAGTATTGAATATCCCTCATATGTTACTTCAAGAGATTCAGGAAATGTCTGCGTAAGCACATCAAAACAGATATTATTGAAACTCACTCTGAACCTGAGATCGCCCACGGGAGGCTGAGCGTAAGGGATGCTCATGAAGGCGTAGAAATCTCTTCCCAGGAAGGACTTCAGAATCCTCCCTCTGGCTGTGCCCAGATCGCCTGCGTTCACCAGATTATAGTCTGTCGGGGGCATTTCACTGGTACTAGAACCATATGGTGTTTCCTCTTCTTCAAGATTTTGATGCTGTACTGCCAAGACGTCATCCAATACAGCTGTCTCCTTAACCAGCAGGGGTGATTGCTTGAAAGCGCTAGTTTTGCTCGTCTCCAGAGCAAAAAGAGCAAGAACTATGCTCAAACGAACACTGAAAGACATGGCGAAGCAATCAACAATGAGTTGTTCTTCAAAGGTGAGCGCAGAGGCTTCGTCCCTCAAGTGAACTGTTTGCTTTTGAGGCTTCAAAAATCTGCTGGGTTCCTTCAGGAAGGGTCGCTACCTGTGTTAACACTACCCCCTTGAGTACTGACCAGCCTGGTGCTCACCTCTATCACTGGCCGTGGAGTGACCAGCCGGGTGCTCACCTCTATCACTGGCCGTAGAGACCAGCCGGGTGATCATCTCGATCACTGAGAGTGGAGGGATCACCTAGGTACTCACTTGATGCAGCTGATAACACAAGCTCCTGAATTAGTACGTCAGAGACTTCACTCTCAACATCTTCGTAAACAACGTATACTGTTTAATTCGTAATATTGAATATAGAAAAATTACTACTACTACCACTACTACTACTACTACTACTACTACCCCTACTACTACTACTGCTAATAATAATAATAATAATAATAATAATAATAATAATAATAATAATAAGTGCAATAATAGCTACATTTAGTGTTACATTAATTATAATATGATAGCAAAGATATGCGCAAAATACATGAAAATGAGACAGCTATGGTCGAACAGTGTCAAGCTCCAACCAACAAGTCTATATTGCTCTGAGCCTCTGGGCTAAGGTTACTTGACGGTGGATTGACCTCCGCTACATCTTGCAGTGAGTGACCAACACTCCTAGATCTAGCACTTCACGAAATACAATCTGTGACAGTCAATAATCTCATACGTGACATCTCTCTCTCGTCTCTCGGGACCGTGACATCCCATTGGCTCAGAGACTGGAGACGTCTCTTTATCTTTGAAGGCTATTATCAAGGTCGAGTGAACCGTGGAGCTTGTGTCTGATAAAATCACTGAAGGAAGAGACAACTATATTCCATGCAAGACTTGTATCTCCCAGACAGAGAACATCCTCCCTATTTTGCAAATACCACCGACTACATCATTAATGCAGCTCCTCACAGAACCCAGCGGATGACCCTCCACCAGAGAATGCGAAGATTTATACACAAGGATGATTTCCAAAGACCCAAGATCCTGAGTGGCCTTCCCGAAGATCCAGATGAATGGGTAACACCAGACCTTTTTTATGTCTTCTGATACTACCTCTACCCCAAGTTCTTGTTATTTCTGCTTTTACTTATCAGCCATTACATTTAATTATGTAACATTGACAAATGTACCAATGTTGGACACCAGCTCTGCAAGCTTGCCGGCCAGTATCTCCAGACAGGAGTCACCATAACCATCACTCGCCTTGCTATCGTCCTTTGTACTTAAGTCCAGCAATTATAAAAAAAAAAAATGCACTTAGTATATCCTTTACCAATGCAGAGTCATGCAGTTATAACTTTGTTATACCTGTGTGACACTGTTGGGTAAATGTTATGCCCCATATGTTACATTGAACTTTCATACCACTATACACATAAATACATAATGCACCAAAGTGGTTGGGCCACTTACCTTTTTACCCTTCCTCTCACCATCCTCCCCCTCCCCCCTTTCCCATATTTCCATCCTTACCCATCCTTCTTCCTTCCCCATCTTTTTTCCTTCCCCATCTTACCCATCCTTCTTCCTTCCCATCTTACCCATCCTTCTTCCTTCCCCATCTTACCCATCCTTCTTCCTTCCCCATCTTACCCATCATTCTTCCTTCCCATCTTACCCATCCTTCTTCCTTCCCCATCTTACCCATCATTCTTCCTTCCCCATCTTACCCATCATTCTTCCTTCCCCATCTTACCCATCATTCTTCCTTCCCCATCTTACCCATCATTCTTCCTTCCCCATCTTACCCATCATTCTTCCTTCCGCATCTTACCCATCTTTCTTCCTTCCCCATCTTACCCATCATTCTTCCTTCCCCATCTTACCCATCATTCTTCCTTCCCCATCTTACCCATCATTCTTCCTTCCCCATCTTACCCATCATTCTTCCTTCCCCATCTTACCCATCATTCTTCCTTCCCCATCTTACCCATCTTTCTTCCTTCCCCATCTTACCCATCATTCTTCCTTCCCCATCTTACCCATCTTTCTTCCTTCCCCATCTTACCCATCATTCTTCCTTCCCCATCTTACCCATCATTCTTCCTTCCCCATCTTACCCATCATTCTTCCTTCCCCATCTTACCCATCATTCTTCCTTCCCCATCTTACCCATCATTCTTCCTTCCCCATCTTACCCATCATTCTTCCTTCCGCATCTTACCCATCTTTCTTCCTTCCCCATCTTACCCATCATTCTTCCTTCCCCATCTTACCCATCATTCTTCCTTCCCCATCTTACCCATCATTCTTCCTTCCCCATCTTACCCATCATTCTTCCTTCCGCATCTTACCCATCTTTCTTCCTTCCCCATCTTACCCATCATTCTTCCTTCCCCATCTTACCCATCATTCTTCCTTCCCCATCTTACCCATCATTCTTCCTTCCCCATCTTACCCATCATTCTTCCTTCCCCATCTTACCCATCTTTCTTCCTTCCCCATCTTACCCATCATTCTTCCTTCCCCATCTTAACCATCTTTCTTCCTTCCCCATCTTACCCATCATTCTTCCTTCCCCATCTTACCCATCTTTCTTCCTTCCCCATCTTACCCATCTTTCTTCCTTCCCCATCTTACCCATCATTCTTCCTTCCCATCTTACCCATCTTCTTCCTTCCCATCTTACCCATCTTTTTCCTTCCCCATCTTACCCATCATTCTTCCTTCCCCATCTTACCACATTTCATTTTCTTCTTCCTTCCCCATCTTACCATCTTTCTTCCTTCCCATCTTATCTTCCTTCCCCATCTTACCCATCTTTCTTCCTTCCCCATCTTACCCATCATTCTTCCTTCCCCATCTTACCCATCTTTCTTCCTTCCCCATCTTACCCATCTTTCTTCCTTCCCCATCTTACCCATCTTTCTTCCTTCCCCATCTTACCAAAGCTCTGGTCAAAGACTGACTGAACGAAGCGGAGAAGACGAGAAGGGAAAGACGCAAGAAATATAAACAGAGAAAGAGAGAACATCGCTGCATCTGAGATCATTTATTCCTGGTATGACTCGAGTCTGGAACATGTTCGTACACCATAATGATATCAACGAAATAAAGTCAGTTGATCAAATTGAAATTACTGGCATAACAACAAAAATACTTTTAAATGAGCTGATGTAGGTAACAGCTCTTAGTGAGTAAATAAAGTTAGGAACCCTTAACCTAACCTGTAAAACCCTGTTTTTAATAAAAAAGAAAAGAAAAGAAAGAGAAATGTGAAGAAAAAGCAAATAATTAGAAAAAAAAACAAAAAAGAGGCGGCAACTTAGAAAACGCGTCAGTAAGATGGTGTGTGTGTGTGTGTGTGTGTGTGTGTGTGTGTGTGTGTGTGTGTGTGTGTGTGTGTGTTGTGTGTGTGTGTGTGTGTGTGTGTGACCGCTAATACAAGTAACTACGCAAGCATACACAAACCCACAGTAAAATACTGGCAAGCACAGGTAGGGAGACACACACACCGCAGCCCCTTGTCCATGGTAGGTGTATTTATAGTTGATGTATGTCAGAACTAGTAGTGAACTAGTAATGAGCTAGTAGTGAACTAGTAATGAGCTAGTAGTGAACTAGTAATGAGCTAGTAGTGAACTTGCAATGAACTAGAAGTGAACTTGTAATGAGCTAGTAGTGAACTAGTAATGAGCTAGTAGTGAACTTGCAATGAACTAGAAGTGAACTTGTAATGAGCTAGTAGTGAACTAGTAATGAGCTAGTGGTGAACTAGAAGTGAACTAACAGTGGACGAACAGTTAACTAACAGTGAACTAACAGTGGACTAGCAGTGAACTAGCAGTAAACTAACAGTGAACTAGCAGTGAACTAGCAGTGAGAGATTCACTAAAACTTGACGTTTGCAATGTTATAGTATTTTTGTGTGTGAGAAGCACTAAACCCGTGTGGGTCTTTCAGCGCAAGGAGGGCTGAGAGGTACCGTCTTGCAGGTGCTGCGCGCGAAGAACCTCCACGACTGTGAGTTCTCAGAGACCGGACACGGGTACACGGGGGGCATAAATGAACCCCCATCCCCTCCAGAGATGTTGGGAAGTATTTCTTCAGCCTGGGAGAGTAACAGGAAGTGGATCGACCTGGAGAATCCGTGACATGGAAGAGACGGGATCCGTACAAAGCATATATGTCCATATTTAAGGAAAATGTAGGCTGGTACTCAGGAAGCCAGAAGTCAACGCAGTGTTCTCCGTCAAGGTCCCAGGACCAGTGATCAAGGTCCCAGGACCAGTGATCAAGGTCCCAGGACCAGTGATCAAGGTCCCAGGACCAGTGATCAAGGTCCCAGGACCAGTGATCAAGGTCCCAGGACCAGTGATCAAGGTCCCAGGACCAGTGATTAAGGTCCCAGGACCAGTGATCAAGGTCCCAGGATCAGTGATCAAGGTCCCAGGACCAGTGATCAAGGTCCCAGGACCAGTGATCAAGGTCCCAGGACCAGTGATCAAGGTCCCAGGACCAGTGATCAAGGTCCCAGGACCAGTGATCAAAGTCCCAGGACCAGTGATCAAGGTCCCAGGACCAGTGATCAAGGTCCCAGGACCAGTGATCAAGGTCCCAGGACCAGTGATCAAGGTCCCAGGACCAGTGATCAAGGTCCAAGGACCAGTGATCAAAGTCCCAGGACCAGTGATCAAGTCCCCAGGACCAGTGATCAAGGTCCCAGGACCAGTGATCAAGGTCCCAGGACCAGTGATCAAGGTCCCAGGACCAGTGATCAAGGTCCAAGGACCAGTGATCAAAGTCCCAGGACCAGTGATCAAGTCCCAGGACCAGTGATCAAGGTCCCAGGACCAGTGATCAAGGTCCCAGGACCAGTGATCAAGGTCCCAGGACCAGTGATCAAAGTCACAGGACCAGTGATCAAAGTCCCAGGACCAGTGATCAAAGTCCCAGGACCAGTGATCAAGGTCCCAGGACCAGTGATCAAGGTCCCAGGACCAGTGATCAAGGTCCTAGGACCAGTGATCAAGGTCCCAGAACCAGTGATCAAGGTC
This sequence comes from Cherax destructor, assembly GCA_009830355.1. NCBI lineage: Eukaryota > Metazoa > Arthropoda > Malacostraca > Decapoda > Parastacidae > Cherax > Cherax destructor. The sequence continues at coordinate 38,517 of WNWK01004909.1, forward strand.
CCAGGACCAGTGATCAAGGTCCTAGGACCAGTGATCAAGGTCCCAGAACCAGTGATCAAGGTCCTAGAACCAGTGATCAAGGTCCTAGGACCAGTGATCAAGGTCCCAGAACCAGTGATCAAGGTCCCAGAACCAGTGATCAAGGTCCCAGGACCAGTGATCAAAGTCCCAGGACCAGTGATCAAGGTCCCAGGACCAGTGATCAAGGTCCCAGGACCAGTGATCAAGGTCCCAGGACCAGTGATCAAGGTCCCAGGACCAGTGATCAAGGTCCCAGGACCAGTGATCAAAGTCGCAGGACCAGTGATCAAGGTCCCAGGACCAGTGATCAAGGCCCAAGGACCAGTGATCAAGTCCCCAGGACCAATGATCAAAGTCCCAGGACCAGTGATCAAGGCCCCAGGACCAGTGATCAAGTCCCCAGGACCAGTGATCAAGGTCCCAGGACCAGTGATCAAGGTCCCAGGACCAGTGATCAAAGTCCCAGGACAAGTGATCAAGGTCCCAGGACCAGTGATCAAGGCCCAAGGACCAGTGATCAAGTCCCCAGGACCAATGATCAAAGTCCCAGGACCAGTGATCAAGGCCCCAGGACCAGTGATCAAGTCCCCAGGACCAGTGATCAAAGTCCCAGGACCAGTGATCAAGGCCCCAGGACCAGTGATCAAGTCCCCAGGACCAATGATCAAAGTCCCAGGACCAGTGATCAAAGTCCCAGGACCAGTGATCAAGGCCCCAGGACCAGTGATCAAGTCCCCAGGACCAATGATCAAGGTCCAAGGACCAATGATCAAAGTCCCAGGACCAGTGATCAACGTCCCAGGACCAGTGATCAAGTCCCCAGGACCAATGATCAAAGTCCCAGGACCAGTGATCAAAGTCCCAGGACCAGTGATCAAGGCCCCAGGACCAGTGATCAAGTCCCCAGGACCAATGATCAAAGTCCCAGGACCAGTGATCAAAGTCCCAGGACCAGTGATCAAGGCCCCAGGACCAGTGATCAAGTCCCCAGGACCAATGATCAAAGTCCCAGGACCAATGATCAAAGTCCCAGGACCAGTGATCAACGTCCCAGGACCAGTGATCAAAGTCCCAGGACCAGTGATCAAAGTCCCAGGACCAGTGATCAAGGTCCCAGGACCAGTGATCAAGGTCCCAGGACCAGTGATCAAGGTCCCAGGACCAGTGATCAAGGTCCCAGGACCAGTGATCAAGGTCCCAGGACCAGTGATCAAGGTCCCAGGACCAGTGATCAAGGTCCCAGGACCCAACGTTGTCTAATAAATACAGACTAGCCCACACACACACAAGTAACATACAGTACACGTAGTGTGATAGTCCTTGTGTAAGAGAACGTGTGGGTGGCTGTGACCAAACAAAGGGAACGTGTGGGTGGCTGTGACCAAACAAAGGGAACGTGTGGGTGGCTGTGACCAAACAAAGGGAACGTGTGGGTGGCTGTGACCAAACAAAGGGAACGTGTGGGTGGCTGTGACCAAACAAAGGGAACGTGTGGGTGGCTGTGACAAAACAATGGGAACGTGTGGGTGGCTGTGACCAAACAAAGGGAACGTGTGGGTGGCTGTGACCAAACAAAGGGAACGTGTGGGTGGCTGTGACCAAACAAAGGGAACGTGTGGGTGGCTGTGACCAAACAAAGGGAACGTGTGGGTGGCTGTGACCAAACAATGGGAACGTGTGGGTGGCTGTGACCAAACAAAGGGAACGTGTGGGTGGCTGTGACCAAACAAAGGGAACGTGTGGGTGGCTGTGACCAAACAAATTAACGGCACGTGGAAGCAGAGCCAGAGCCAAGGATACAGTGAGCCAAGGACAGTCAGCCAAGGATACAGTGAGCCAAGGACAGTCAGCCAAGGACACAGTGAGCCAAGGACAGTCAGCCAAGGACACAGTGAGCCAAGGACACTCAGCCAAGGACACAGTGAGCCAAGGACAGTCAGCCAAGGACACAGTGAGCCAAGGACAGTGAGCCAAGGACACAGTGAGCCAAGGACAGTCAGCCAAGGACACAGTGAGCCAAGGACAGTCAGCCAAGGACACAGTGAGCCAAGGACAGTCAGCCAAGGACACAGTGAGCCAAGGACAGTCAGCCAAGGACACAGTGAGTCATTGACACAGTGAGCCATGGACACAGTGAGCCAAGGACACAGTGAGCCAAGGACACAGTGAGCCAAGGACAGCAGTGAGCCAAGGACACAGTGAGCCATTGACACAGTGAGCCAAGGACACAGTGAGCCATTGACACAGTGAGCCAAGGACACAGTGAGCCATTGACACAGTCAGCCAAGGACACAGTGAGCCAAGGACACAGTGAGCCATTGACAAAGTGAGCCAAGGACACAGTGAACCAAGGACACAGTGAGCCAAGAACACAGTGAGCCAAGGACACAGTGAGCCAAGACACAGTGAACCAAGGACACAGTGAGCCAAAAACACAGTGAGCCAAAAACACAGTGAGCCAAAGACACAGTGATCCAAGGACACAGTGATCCAAGGACACAGTGAGCCAAGGACACAGTGAGTCATTGACACAGTGAGCCAAGGACACAGTGAACCAAGAACACATTGAGTCAAGAACACAGTGAGCCAAAGACACAGTGAGCCAGGGACACAGTGAACCAAGCACACAGTGAGTCAAGAACACAGTGAGCCAAGGACACGGTGAGCCAGGGACTCGATGAGCCAAGGACACAGTAAGTAAGGGAGACAGTGAGCAATGGAGACACTGAGCCAAGGACACAGTGAGTCAAAGACACAGTGAGCCAAGGACACAGCGAGCCAAGAACACAGTTAGCCAAGGACACAGTGAGCCAAGGACACTGTGAACCAAGGACACAGTGAGCCAAGGACACAGTCAGCCAGTGAGACAGTGAGCCAAGGACACAGTGAGCCAGGGAGACAATGAGCCATGGACACAGTGAGCCAAGGACACAGTGAACCAAGGATACAATGAGTCAAGAACACAGTGAGCCAAGGACACAGTGAACCAAGGACACAGTGAGCCATGGACGCAGTGAACAAGAACACATTGAACCAAGGACACAGTGAACCAACGACACAGTGAACCAAGGAGACAGTGAGTCAAGGACACCTAGCACCTAGAAAAGAATGAGCTTATCAACGACAGCTAGCACGGTTTCAGGGACGGGAATTCCTGTGTCACTTACCTACTGGAGTTCTATGACGGGGTGACAGCAGAGAGACAAGAGAGAGAGAGAGAGAGAGAGGTGGATAGATTGCATTTTCTTGGACTGTAAGAAGGCGTTTGACCCAGTTCCACACAAGAGATTAGTGCAAAAGCTGGAGAACCAGGCAGGGATAACAGGGAAGGCACTGCAATGGATCAGGGAATACCTGTCAGGAAGACAACAGCGAGTCATGGTACGTGGCGAGGTGTCAGATTGGGCGCCTGTAACGAGTGGGGTTCCACAGGGGTCAGTCCTTGGACCGGTGCTGTTTCTGGTATTTGTGAACATGACGGAAGGAATAGACTCCGAAGTGTCCCTGTTTGCAGATGATCTGAAGTTGATGAGAAGAATTCAATCGGACGAGTACCACGCAGAACTACAAAGTGATCTGGACAGGCTGTAGGCCTGGTCCAGCAACTGGCTCCTGGAGTTCAACTCCACCAAGTACAGAGTCATGAAGATTGGGGAAGGGCAAAGAAGACCGCAGACGGAGTACAGTCTAGGGGGCCAAAGACTACAAACCGCACTCTCATGGAAAAGGATCTTGGGGTGATTATAACACCAGGCACATCTCCTGAGGCGCACATCAACCAAATAACTGCTGCAGCAAACCTAAGAACAGCATTCCGACATCTTAATAAGGAATCGTTCAGGACCCTGTACAGTGTGTACGTTAGGCTCATATTGGAGTATGTAGCACCAGTTTGGAACCCACACCTTGCCAAGCACGTAAGGAAACTAGAGAAAGTGCAAAGGTTTGCAACAAGACTAGTCCCGGAACTAAGGGGTATGTCCTATTAGGAGAGGTTAAGGGAAATCGACCTGACGACACTGGAGGACAGGAGAGATAAGAGGGATATGATAATGACATATAAAATACTGAGAGGAATCGACAAGGTGGACAGAGACAGGATGTTCCAGAGATGGGACACAGCAACAACGGGTCACAGTTGGAAGTTGAAGACTCAGATAAATCACAGGATGTTAGGAAGTATTTCTTCAGTCACAGAGTTGTCAGGAAGTGGAATAGTCTGGGAAGTGATGTAGTGGAGGCAGGATCCATACATAGCTTTAAGAAGAGGTATGATAAAACTCATGGAGTAGGAAGAGTGATATAATAGCGACCAGTAAAGAGGCGGGGCCAGGAGAGGTATTCACAGACCTCTGCAACCACAACTAGGTGAGCACACAGTGAACCGCGGACACAGCGAGCCAAGGACGGGGAAGGTGGTACTAGGTGATGCTAGGCATCACCTAGACCTAATGAGGGCAAAATCTCGCTAATACTACACGGCCTACATTACCATGAACGGCTTACGGATGTCATTACCGAGAAAAGCTTTGGGGACAAGATATGTACGAGGCTTTTAGAGGTAGGTTTGAATACCTGCACAGGTAGGCTCACAGTCAGGTCGTCCTGACACAATGTCTAGTCCGCTCATCCTGGCTGAGCACTGCATTGTGACTCTCACAGCTTTACAAAACTCGAGAAAAAAAATATATAACTCCGCTGAGGTGGAGAGAAAATTAACCGCACGTCTACTTTAGTTGAAAAGGATAGCGCAGACTCGTTTGTTTTGACTCCATAGAGGATCCAGTTGCTGCTGCTGCTGCTGTAGCTGTTGTTGTTGTTGCTGCTGTAGCTGTTGTTGCTGTTGCTGCTGTAGCTGTTGTTGCTGTTGCTGCTGTAGCTGTTGTTGCTGTTGCTGCTGCTTCTGTTGTTGCTGCTGGTATTGTTGCTGCTGCTGCTGTTGCTGCTTCAGAGAATGGGAAGTGTTGTAGCTTTTCCTGTTCACTGGGGCGGCTCCTTTCCTCCCACCGCTCCAGCTGCGCGCCACATCATGCTGACAGGTGTCAGAATATGAGGATGTGGATACTCATGCAACATCGGGAAATCTTTATTTGGAAGATATCCAGTTGTTGCACGTGTGTCAAATTCCTCGTCTTGTCGGTACTGTATACCATTATGGTAACTATACTTGTCTGACACAGCAGCACCATAGAATCTTGGCACAGAGGATATCTCTTACTACCTATTAGCTAAGCTGTGGCTCAACTCTTGGGCCTGACCTACTTCCACTAGTGGGTCCCGCCCACCTGTCGCCTCACTTTAACCGATGCATCTCTTCTGACTCCAGCATATGAGATCATCATCCTGCATATGATTCACCTAGACTAGGGTGCTGAACACCGACTTCCAGGATAAGGGACTAATTACCTCATATTCTGCTGTCTTCTGTGATTACTTCAGCAAGGCTGAGAGACTGATTACCTCATCTACTGTCTTCATATATCATCTCTGAATTAAAATGAAAAAAAAAACACTGGTTGGTTAAATGTCTTCAAATACGGGTATCTAGATGTTATATACGTGTGTTTAGTTTCTCAACCAGGTGTCAGAGAACACTGTCAGGATCTCTTGTCTAGTCGTATATCCTCTTCTGTCAAATATAGAGGCGACATCATTTTTTGAAAGTGTAATATAAAACAGTATATACTAGGGCTAAATAACCAAAGCTTGAAACGCAGATCTTATCACTGCACTGTAGCATCTTGCAAGATGCAAGTAAGTTACAATTTGTATAAAATGTGTGAACACATGACTGCACCATAATTATTTACAATGATTCTGACATACACCAAAGTTTCGGCTATTTGTATGACTTGTGGACACTGACATTAAACTCAGCAAGCAATTTACGTACTCAGGAGTGTCAGGGATAGAGTCCACGTCACACGCCATTATTCCTGTTCCGGAACGAAGAAAATAATGATGCGAAAGGATGCTTGATTGGTAGACTGATATCTACCACGTCATGAGAGTACGTCTGTCGTCTAATTACTCAGTCTCAACACCGTTCGTATAATTTAGCTTCTGCTTGATCGTTGTCAATGAATTTTAAATGATCCAACTAGGCTTCCATGAAATAGTTCTGCCTTTAAACTTGTTACCTCGTAGCTGCTCGAGAACTCAAGGCAGAACAATGAATTTATGGACCAGTTGAGGCATTCCATATTCCTGGCTATTACGGTGGCCCGTGGCCTGGTGGCAAAAGTTCTCGCTTCACACACTGAGGTGTCCGGGTTCAATTCCCGGCAAGGGTAGAAACATTAGGAGTGTTTCCTTACACCGGTTGTCCATGTTCACCCATCAATGAAAATGGGTACCTGGGTGTCAGTCGACTGGTGTGGGTCGCATCCTGGGAAAAAAATTACCTAATTATCCCGAAATGCTCTACATAACAAGCGGCTTTCTATATAGTAGTATGTCATTGATGTCAGCTAGGCCTGTATACCTTGTACATGTACTTGTAGAAATAAAGATATTATTATTATTATTATTATTATTATTATTATTATTATTATTATTAATATTATTCTGTAACAGTACTCTCTTCATCAGTAGCATCAAGAATGTTAGTACTGATTGTAAATTAGATTTTGCCACCGAAGTGGCTAGTTTATTGTGCACTCCATATACATCCTGTGGAGGGTAGCACAAGAACATATGGATACACAAAAGGCCTAGGCACTAGGCCCCAAAAGGGTTAACAGGTGTACATATGGATTTATATCTACAGTTCACTTTTCTGTTACAAGTAAATTTAGGAAATTTGCTTAGTATATCTGGCATCTTATTTTCATTAATAAGATATCTTGACATGTCACATAGGTTATTATACTGTCTATCTCTATATTCCTCAATAAGTGGACAGTTAAGCACATAGTGTTCAAGACAGTGACCATATGCCTGACCACATAATTTGCATTTAGTTTGATCATCATCTGTGTCTCCCAAACTGCCAGAAGTACTTGTAGCCAAGCCTAAGCCTGGCCACTACAACATCAGTCAGTCTGTTCACATTGCAAGTTGCTCCATAAACATACTTATCTACGTTCATGTTATCATAGTGGGTTATAGATCTACTCAGGCTTCTAATTGCATTCCCCTCGAGGGAAGTTCCTTGACGCTGGTGAGGGGCTCTTGATTGAAGGAATTGGATCTGTGCTCCGGTTCCCCTAATTAAGCCTGTAAACTTTCCAAAACAGGCGCTATATAATCCTACGGGTTTAGCGCTTCCCATGATTATAATAATTATAATAAATTGTAATTGCATTCCTATAAGATTCAGTTTCATTATTTACTTCTCTCCTAATATTATTCCTAATGCTAGACACAGATATACCAAAGTTATATTCTACATTCTCCTTCTGGGTGCTCTTCTTGGCTAACATATCAACTTTATCATGAAGGAGTAATCCAATGTGTGATGGGATCCATAGCAATTGTATATTAATTCCTTTTTTCCCGGATTTTTTAGTATCTATACCTGGCTTCTCCAATGAGCATGTTGCTGGAGTCATTATATGAGTCAAGAGCCTTCAATGATGACAGAATCAGTAATGATGATAGAGTCAAGCTCAGTGTCATAAGTTGACTTTAGCGCCGTAAGGATTGCAAACAATTCAGTTTGCAGTGTAGACGCCCAGTTAATTCTTATGCCTAACTCAACAAGAGCAGATGCAGCCCTGTCAGAAGACTCCTGTTTAGATCCATCAGTGTATATAACTTGTGATAACTTATTACTACCAGCTAGGCGAGAAATTTCTTCTTGAGCAGTTGCTTTAACAAGTGATTTAAGGAAGGGATTACTAGCAATGAGCTTGGGAGGGGCTTTCAGGTATGTGATATTAAATGAACACATCTTCCATGGAGGGGTGAAATGCTCTTGTTGTCTACAGTGATACAGTTCATGCTAGTTATAAACCTTAATGTAATTACATGTTTTCACAATCCATTTAGATCTGTGTGTATTTACTTATAGACATTTAGTAAGATTCATAGTGACGCCAAGGATAATTCTGAGAGCTTCATTTTGCCTTAACTCCAAGGGTCGGAGAGAACTTTCTCTATCTAATATCAACATGGGAGCAGCATAATTAATTAAGAACCTAACATATGTACATAGCCTATGTTAGGTCCTTAATTTATTATGCTGCTCCCATGTTGATATTAGCTATGTACATATGTTAGGTTCCTAATTAATTATGCTGCTCCCATGTTGATATTAGCTATGTACATATGTTAGGTTCCTAATTAATTATGCTGCTCCCATGTTGATATTAGCTAGAGAAAGTTCTCTCCAACCCTTGGAGTTAATGCAAAATGAAGCTCTCACGATTCTCACATTAGCACCATAGTTGGGGTTGTAGCCAACAACAGCTTTGAGAGCATTTAATCTGTCTTTGCATTTCTTATTTAGTTGTGGTATGGTGGATTTATTAAACTGTACATCTATACCAAGGTATCTGTAAGATTTAACGTAGCTAATGTTTTCACCCTGCAAATAGATGGGTAGGAGATGTCGTTTGCTTGTTAATATCTTTGTTTTAGAGGAAGATATTATGAGGCCTAACACTTTGAGATTTTTCCCCGTATCCTCTGAAAGACGAGTTGAAAGTTCCGTATCCTAGTCACACAGAGACCATCATCACTATTATTATAACTGATGAATGAGAGACACCTGTAGCTTAAGACTTTGAGAAGCATCTCTACATTAATATAATTCTGGTCTTATTTTTCCCCTTATGTCATATCTTATGACCAAGTATTATGACATTAATATTAAAGAGTTAAACGGACCAGCGATAATTCCAACCCTCTGTAGTACAGTATGGGATTATGCAAAGTATACAATTATACAAAAGTACAGGATTATACGACACTACAATTATACAACACTATAGGATTATACAACACTATAGGATTATATAACTCTAAAATTATATAACATTATAAGATTATACAACACTATAGGATTATACAACATTATAGGATTAAACCACTATAGGATTATACAACATCCTTCTCAAAATAAATAATCCTGTATGATCAACAGCAAACTTCTCAAAACAAACAATTTTATATAATCGTTGAATTTTCTTTCTGGTCACCACGTTGTTCTTAAGACCATCCTCCAACACAGAACTGAGTCCGGATACACCTCTTGTACATTCCCTCTTACAGTGGTCTTAAATGAGAGCTGATATACTGGCCGTCCACTTATAGTTTGAGAACAGTAATATTAAAGAAAAAAAAAGTTCATTTGTACTCCATAGAGCCGAGACACATCGAGAAAGACACCTGTCTGTCCATCTGTTGTCATTACGTACTGCAGGTAGTGCCTAGTGTCCACTGAGTAGCCAAGAAAATCAGCAGACTCAGGATGGGTATAGGATGCATAATGAAATTATTAAAACATCCACATATAATTACATTCTCCTGCGTAACACTGCTTCTCACATCCACATAATTACATTCTCCTGCGTAGCACTGTGCTTGTAACATTCACACAATTACATTCCCCTGTAACATCCACATAATTACGCTATTTGGCCTTTTTTAGGTAGTATTGTGTAGCCTCCATAAAAATCATCATATCACATTAGTGGGAGTAATTATCTAAGATTGTGAGTTAAGAACCTCGCGTTATCACACAAGGCTTGTTATCATTCAAGGATGATAATCACTCTCTCTCTCTCACTCTCTCTCTCTCTCTCTCTCTCTCCTCTCTCTCTCTCTCATCTCACTCTCTCATCCTCTCCTCTCTCTCTCATCTTCTCTTCTCACTCTCTCTCTCTCTCTCTCTCTCTCTCTCTCTCTCTCTCTCTCTCTCTCTCTCTCTCTCTCTCTCTCTCTCTCCTCTCTCTCCTCTCTCTCTCTCTCTCTCTCTCTCTCTCTTCTCATCCAGATGCTCTAAATCCTGAGAATATCAATTCATATTGATGCTGATAACCAGCAGCTTCCAAGGCCTTGAGCATCAATCCACACTGATGTTGAAACTGCTGTAAGCTCAGTGCTGAATCACTTTTTTTTCGTAGCCAATATTTAGACACAACAAGATCTTCCTTGCAGGGAGGCTCCTACATACTGTCGAGGGGTTCTTGATCCAAGAAATTCTACCTATCCTCTCCTTTCTTAGATTAAACCTAATACACCCCATTTGCCAGGCACTTGCATGACCCCTACAGATTTAGTGCTCCACTAATAATAATATTAGAACAAAATAATAATAATAATAATAATAATAATAATAATAAGAGAAGCAGAATATACCTGGAGTATACCTGGAGAGGGTTCCGGGGGTCAACAGGCCTCGTGGTGGATCAGGGTTTAATCAAAAAGGCTCTTACTGCTGGCCTCACGTAAACCAACGTACGAACCACAGCCCGGCTGATTAGGTGTCTGTCCAGCGCCTTCTTGAAGACAGCCAGGAGTTTGTTGGTAATCCCACTTATGTATGCTGGGAGGCACTTGAACAGTCTTGGACCACTGACACTTATTGTGTTGTCTCTTAGCGTACTCGTGGCCCCCTGCTTTTCATTGGGGAAATGTTGCATCTCCTGCCGAGTCTTCTGCTTTCATAGAGAGTGATTCTCGTGTGTAAGTTTGGTACGAATCCCTCTAGGATTAACTATCTATCACTGGCAAATGGAGGATCGAGTCCACACTATTATTTACGAGGAATGACACATGAACAGAGGATGAAGTAGACTTTAATCAACAAATACAAATTTTTATTTACCAAATTTTTATGGCGTCTATTTCAAACATTCTTGATAAGCCTTGATTTTGAAGAGAATTTCGAGCAGACTGATACTAAACTCTAAATAAATCACTTTGTATGATAATTTATGTAACTGAATTTATGTGTATCTGAACCTGAATAAACTTAGTTAACATTGCATAGTGAAGTTTGTATTTGAATGTCAATTACAGGAGCAAGTCTTCAAGTCTGTTGTTCCTGTTCACCTTGTAGTGCACCTGTTGTTCCTGTTCACCTTGTAGTGCACCTGTTGTTCCTGTTCACCTTGTAGTGCACCTGTTGTTCCTGTTCACCTTGTAGTACACCTGTTGTTCCTGTTCACCTTGTAGTGCACCTGTTGTTCCTGTTCACCTTGTAGTGCACCTGTTGTTCCTGTTCACCTTGTAGTACACCTGCTGTTCCTGTTCACCTTGTAGTACACCTGTTGTTCCTGTTCACCTTGTAGTGCACCTGTTGTTCCTGTTCACCTTGTAGTACACCTGCTGTTCCTGTTCACCTTGTAGTGCACCTGTTGTTCCTGTTCACCTTGTAGTGCACCTGTTGTTCCTGTTCACCTTGTAGTGCACCTGTTGTTCCTGTTCACCTTGTAGTGCACCTGTTGTTCCTGTTCACCTTGAGTGCACCTGCTGTTCCTGTTCACCTTGTAGTGCACCTGTTGTTCCTGTTCACCTTGTAGTGCACCTGTTGTTCCTGTTCACCTTGTAGTGCACCTGTTGTTCCTGTTCACCTTGTAGTGCACCTGTTGTTCCTGTTCACCTTGTAGTACACCTGTTGTTCCTGTTCACCTTGTAGTGCACCTGTTGTTCCTGTTCACCTTGTAGTCACCTGCTGTTCCTGTTCACCTTGTAGTGCACCTGTTGTTCCTGTTCACCTTGTAGTGCACCTGTTGTTCCTGTTCACCTTGTAGTACACCTGCTGTTCCTGTTCACCTTGTAGTGCACCTGTTGTTCCTGTTCACCTTGTAGTGCACCTGTTGTTCCTGTTCACCTTGTAGTACACTTGCTGTTCCTGTTCACCTTGTAGTGCCCCTGTTGTTCCTGTTCACCTTGTAGTGCACCTGTTGTTCCTGTTCACCTTGTAGTGCACCTGTTGTTCCTGTTCACCTTATAGTGCACCTGTTGTTCCTGTTCACCTTGTAGTGCACCTGTTGTTCCTGTTCACCTGTAGGCACCTGTTATTCCTGTTCACCTTGTAGTGCACCTGTTGTTCCTGTTCACCTTGTAGTGCACCTGTTGTTCCTGTTCACCTTGTAGTGCACCTGTTGTTCTTGTTCACCTTGTAGTGCACCTGTTGTTCCTGTTTACCTTGTAGTGCACCTGTTGTTCCTGTTCACCTTGTAGTGAACCTGTTGTTCCTGTTCACCTTGTAGTGCACCTGTTGTTCCTGTTCACCTTGTAGTGCACCTGTTGTTCCTGTTCACCTTGTAGTGCACCTGTTGTTCCTGTTCACCTTGTAGTGCACCTGTTGTTCCTGTTCACCTTGTAGTGCACCTGTTGTTCCTGTTCACCTTGTAGTGCACCTGTTGTTCCTGTTCACCTTGTAGTGCACCTGTTGTTCCTGTTCACCTTGTAGTGCCTCTGTTGTTCCTGTTCACCTTGTAGTGCACCTGTTGTTCCTGTTCACCTTGTAGTGCACCTGTTGTTCCTGTTCACCTTGTAGTGCACCTGTTGTTCCTGTTCACCTTGTAGTGCACCTGTTGTTCCTGTTCACCTTGTAGTGCACCTGCTGTTCCTGTTCACCTTGTAGTACACCTGTTGTTCCTGTTCACCTTGTAGTACACCTGTTGTTCCTGTTCACTTTGTAGTACACCTGCTGTTCCTGTTCACCTTGTAGTACACCTGCTGTTCCTGTTCACCTTGTAGTGCACCTGTTGTTCCTGTTCACCTTGTAGTACACCTGCTGTTCCTGTTCACCTGGTAGTACACCTGTTGTCCCTGTTCACCTGGTAGTACACCTGTTGTCCCTGTTCACCTGGCAGTACACCTGTTGTTCCTGTTCACCTGGTAGTACACCTGTTGTCCCTGTTCACCTGGTAGTACACCTGCTGTTCCTGCTCACCTGGCACTAAATAGGTATCTAGAAGTTAGTTGACTGATGTGGGTGGCATCCTGGAGGAGCTCTAACAGCACCTCAACAGAAATAAGGAAGAAATCTTATGATTTCTTGAGCTTCATCTTGGTAAATAATACAAAGAAAGTCTCCGTCGAGAGCGTAAGTTTTCTTTTTCGGAACTCGCTCGTAGTAGCAGAAAACGGCGATATCTATGAAAAAGCAGATATGGTAAACTTTAAATATATTATTTGCCTTTTTTAAAGTAAGTAAGTTTATTCAGGTATACACAAATACATTTACATACATTATCATACATAGCAGCATATGTGTAGAGAACCTAGGATAACCCAAAAAGTCAGAGTGACTTATTTCCATTGGGGTCCTTTTAGTAACTTAATATTATACACTTTAGGAGATATATGTTATTATACTATAAGGGATATATACTAGGAATAAGGTAAAAAGTTATTTACATTTACATGTGTGTTAGCTAAAAAAATAAAAAAACATTCTCCTCCCTTTCTGTCGCTACATTCATTAGGTACCTTTTGGCTCTCTTCTTGAACTGGCTCATGCTATGACTGGCTTTGACATGTGCAGACAGTCTGTTCCATTCCATTATTGCTGTACAATAAAAGGTGTTTGAAGCCTGGCTACTGACTGTGGGTACTTCAAAGTTGTGCTCTCTCCCCCTAGTACTATGACTGCTTTGGTTCCCAGCCTTGACAAAATTGGCAGCAAGATATTCTGGACACTGTTTGTGAGCAATTTTTTGAACTTGATTTAACTTAAGTTGTTTTACTCTGTCTTCATTATTCAGCATATACAATTGTTGTAATTCATCCTGGCCTACATGTTCTCTTGGTCCCAGGTCCAGGATGAATCTTACCATTTTGTTCTGTGTGATTTGCAGTTTATCTTTCAGTTTTTTTGTCAAGGCAGAGTACCATGAAGAGCAAGCGTAGTCAATATGACATTGTATAAAGGCAAGACATAGGGTCCTGCGAGCCTCAGTAGGTAGACACTGTGCTTGTCTGTAGAGGAACTTCAGTCTGGCATTCGCTTTCTTTACTACACTGTTCCCTATCCCTGACTTGCTGGGTCAAAGGGAATTCCCAGATATTTTACTGAGGAAACTGAAGTGATGGATTCCCCATTACATCGGACATTAAAATTATTTACCCTTCTCAGTTTATATTTCGTGCCAAAGAGTATGGCTTCTGTTTTCCCGAGGTGTAATGATAGTTTGTTGTCTACTAACCATTTGCTGCAGGACTTATGGGTCTTTATCTGACACTAACAGAGCACTGTCATCTGCATACAGTAGGAGTTTGCACTTGACACTGATGGGCATGTCATTTACATAACACAGGAATAATAAAGGACCCAGACTACCTTGGGGAACTCCACATGCTATCGGCAGTGGTTCTGATTCTGTTTTGTTGATTTTGACAATTTGTTTCCTGTTGCTAAGATAGGACTTAAACCAGTCTGTGGAACATATGCCGATAGCTTGAAGTTTCTTACATAATATATTGTGGTTGACAGTATCGAAGGCCTTTTGCAAGTTTAAAGTTAACATTCCTATGAGGTTCCCTATAGACATTTCAGTTCTCATGTAATCCTTCAGATTAATTAGGGAGGTGTCGGTTGAGTAAGATCTCCTAAAGCCTGATTGGTAACTATGAAGAATGTTGTTGTCACTAAGATACTTAACTACTTGACAGTACACCGCCCTCTCTAGAATTTTGGATATTACACTGAGTATACTAACAGGCCTATAGTTGCTGACATCACACCTACTATTTTTCTTGAAGATAGGAGTAACTCTGGCCTCCTTGAACCCCTCTGGTACTGTATTAGTGGTGATGGACAAATTTATTATGTGAGCAATGGGGATTGCCAGTTCAGAGGCACCATCTTTTAGGAACTTAGACGGGATGTTATCTGGGCCGGTGCTCTTAGTTGGGTTTAACCTGCTTAGTTCTTTTTGCACGAAGTCATGAGATACACTTACTAGTTGACAACTGTTTGGAGTTACTCCTTTATTGGTATAGTATGTTTTAAACTTATCAGAGTCTGTGTTAAAGGTATTTGATGCAGCTGGTAGCTTACTTACTAGTGTTGAGGCGACAGTTGTGTAGTATGAATTAAAACAATTTGCCACTTTAGTTGTTTCGTGGCATACCTCGTTATCAACATTTAGTACTATGTTAGATCTATCTACGGGTTTATGGCTATACCCCAACTGTTTGAGTTGTTGCCAGAGTTCTCTAGGGTTATTCTTGTACTCTTCGATTTTTGAGCAATAGTGCCTTGCCTTTGCGCCTTTTATAAGCCTCTGCACTCTGTTCCTCACCATTTGGAATTCATTTAGCGCTGCAATATCCTGTCTATTTGCCTTAAATTTTTTATCAACTGGTCTCTGAATTTCATATTATCTAATATCTCAGTAGTCATCCAGGGTTCAGTTCTTCGTTTAATCCTAATAATAATAATAATGATAATAATAATAATAATTTTATTTTAGAGTGATACATGTTTGTACAAAGGAGTATAACAATTGGGTGTACATGAGAGACATCATGCCCAGCCCTTTTAGGGCAGGGTAGGTGCCAAAGCTGGAGCTTGCTACCATCTGCAGCTCGCAAGACTGCCATACCCATTAGCTCCCCTGGGGCTGGGAAGATGCCAGACCAGAGAGAAGCCTAGCTTCTTCCTACGAGCCCCGTGAGGGCGGGGAATGTGGCTAGGCCTGGGAACAGTTTGTCCCAATGATGAGGAGGTACATGTCCTCCTCCCATGGCAGACATTAGTCTGAGATACTCCCGAGAAAGGGAGACAAGGCCGGGCCACCACTTGGAAAAGGCCTGGGCCGGTATAGTACCAGCGAAACAAGAAGAAGAAGGGTGTACATGTACACATTACTACAGTATCCTAGGTAATTTATACATATGTTACTATGCATGATAATCATACATAGTAACATATGTGTAAATTACCTAGGTAACCCAGAAATGTCAGACAAAGTGACTTATTTCCAATGGGGTCCTTGAATTTCCATATGTATAAATGGGGCCAACTTTTAGTGCAAATTGTGGGGACCCATAGCCTCGGAAAAGCAGATAAAATAGCTTCATAGGCTTGGTAGGCAGAGCTCTCGCCTCTCACACCGAGGTCCAAAGTTCCATCCTCGGTACGGGTGGAAATATTAGGACGTGTTTCCTTAAGACACCTGCTGTCCATGTTCACCTAGCAGTAAGCAGGTACCTGGGTACTCACCTAGTTGTGGTTGCAGGGGTCGAGTCACAGTTCCTGGCCCCGCCTCTTCACTGGCCGCTACTAGATCACTCTTCCAGCTCCATGAGCTTTATCATACCTCTTATTAAAGCTATGTATGGATCCTGCCTCCACTAAATCACTTCCCAGACTATTCCACTTCCTGACCACTCTGTGACTGAAGAAATACTTCCTAACATCCCTGTGATTTATCTGAGTCTTCAACTTCCAACTGTGTCCCCTTGTTACTGTGTCCCATCTAAGGAACATTCTGTCTCTGTCAACCTTGTCGATTCCTCTCAGTATTTTATATGTCGTTATCATGTCATCCCTATCTCTCCTGTCCTCCAGTGTCGTCAGGTCGATTTCCCTTAACCTCTCCTCGTAGGACATGCCCCTTAGCTCCAAGACTAGTTTTGTTGCAAGCATTTGCACTTTCTCTAATTTCCTTACGTGCTTGGTTAGGTGAGTGTTTCAAAATGGTGCTGCATACTCCAATATAGGCCTAACGTACACAGTGTACAGGGTCCTAAACGATTCCTTATTGAGATGTCGGAATGCTATTCTTAGGTTTGCCAGGCCCCGTATACTGCAGCAGTTATTTGGTTGATGTGCGCCTCAGGAGATGTGCCCGGTGTTATACCCACCCCAAGATCCTTTTCCTTGAGTGAGGTTTGTAGTCGACTGGTGTGAGGGTGTTAGTCGACTGGTGTGAGTCGCATCCTGGGGACAAGACCGAAGGACCAGCCTGGACAGATCTGTCATTGTAGTACAACCTTCAACACCGGAAGCATGTGAGTGGCCTTACTGTTTTTATGTTCAAAGCCAGTGTTGTCTAGGTACCCCACTTGGCTCTACTCCGATGACAGCGAGAAGTGAGCTTCTACACAACAAGACGGGCAGCGAACAACAACTACACTTTGACTGTACCCTTCTCAAGAACATCACTTCATCTGAGATCATTAATCCTAAGATGACTCGAGTCTTGGACATGTTCGTACAGCATAGCGACATCAGCCATATTAAGTATAAAACAAAAAGAGAGTGTGAGGAAACAAGGGTGTATCTAATGACTCGGTTGGCAACGCTTTCGCCTCGCACAATAAGTATCTGTGGTTCAATCCCCGGCATAGGTAGAAACTTTGGGCATATTTCTTATACCTGCTGTCCCTGTTCACCTAGCAGTAAGTAGGTATCCGGGTGTTATTATACTAGTGTGGGTCACATGCTTGGGGACAAGATTGAAGAACCCCAATGGAAATAAGAGAGTCAATCCTCGATAACGCACTGCCATTCTTGGGTTATCCTGGGTGGCTAACACTCCGAGTTAAAAATCCTAACAAATTTTATCTTATCTAAACACCGTCCACCCATTGAGTGGAGAGTTAACACTTAGCATATTTCATTAAATATCATAATTAGTCTCTATTAAGACTTCAAGGTTATCTATTTTCAATTGTACTCCACGTATAAGAATTGAAATCAACTCTAAATATATAAGAGATGCTTAAAAATTAGCCAGAGGCTAGCTACAGAAAGGGAGGAGAGTGATTTCTTGTATAGTTAACATTCGTGTACTGTTATTATAAGCTAATCCTCTCTATTTAGTGTTCTTGTAAATAACTCAGTTCACTTTATTCCTATTGCTTCTGTTTTTACTGTAATTGATTTTTCACAGCTGAGTTACTTATCTGTTTTAATTTTTAAGATAATAATCATAACTGATTTCTACTGTATCCTAGAGCTAGGCTTTAAATAATAAGATACACGGACCCCATTGGAAATAAGCCATTTCGTTTGACTTTTTTGGGGTTATCCTAGGTAATTTACACACATGTTACTATGATAAATGTTATCCTAGGTAATTTACACACATGTTACACTATGATAAATGTAATCACCTAAATGCGTGTAACCTAAATAAACTTACTTAAGTTTCTTAGCTAGTTACTGGTGCCAAAGTCAGGAGTGAACTATATCCAAAGCGTGTACACGTGTAACTCTCGTACCCTCCACTTATAATTCCAATTATTAATTAACTTTGCTTGAGGAATGGCGTAGTCGACAAGTGGTAAAAAAAATCCATATAGCAAAAGTAGACCTTTATAAGTACGACGTTTCACTTACTAGAGGCTTTTTCAAGTTCTTAACAAAGCCTCGTCTAAGTGAAAAATCGTTGTAATAAAGATCTTTTGCTGTATTTTATCTTTTATTAATTTATATATGGTTATAGTTTCCCTTGGTTAGCTGAACCTTGCTGCTGCTGCTGCTGCTGCTGCTGCTGCTGCTGTACTCTGGTCGACCTCGCTGCTCTACCATCACAACAACCTTCACTCAAATAAACCTCCATCAGTGCCAGAGACCACCTTTCAGGGTAGTCCTTGGCACTGATACGGGTTCAACATCATTCATTTCCATCATCAATAGTTTGTCCGTAGTTTTAGGATTCAACACACCTTTGGCTTAGCACTTTTACAGTTCTGTCTTCTGGCCTTTTCTGCCGTTTTCTCATTCAGTTGTAATCTGACAATGGTCCAAGACGGACCGAAACGTCAGCCTAAGTTTCCTCTCCAAAGACTGGGTTTTTGTTCGGTATTTTGACTATTCTTCGTAGCTCTGGCCACTGGCATGTCAGGATAAAGGGATTAATTTTCCCGAAGGCCACTTCGACCTAGGGCAACCATGTCTCCTGGTGATCGTAAGGGTGCTGTTACTACGTGTAGTTGTGCCATAATGATGCTCTCGTAATGAGGTGAGATAGTCATCTCACAATATCTCGACCAATATTCCATTACCTTATTCAGTTGTTGTAACTATGCCAGCTTCACGACCTGTGTTTCTCGTATTAAAAAAATACGAGGCTCTGGACTCCCGTCCGTATTAAGGACACGTCAGGGTAATAATACCATGGATTTCATATATTAAACTTAATATTCTGTTTTCTTATCTGGCCTAATGAATCAACATTGTATAAGTCTAAATATTCCAAGAGAGATATTTAATCAATAATGTGGTTCATGTATTAAAGGAGGAATATTTACACATGACTCGTGTACTAGATCTAACACACTGACCAGCTAGAAACATTATTTCTTATGGGAAATAATGGTTCGAATTTCGTAAACTTCGTGTTAAGTACTAGCTCCTGGAACGGATTAATTACGATACTCGGGGGTCCACTGTATTACCAAATCTACGCAAGAACCCCAACAACACATATACACACTGACCAGCTAGAACCTACATATACGCACTTAATAAAATTTCAGCCGATTATACCTGTCAAGTTTTTATATGTACATTCATCGGTGCTAAACTGAGTTTTATCAAATCATTTCTTCAGTCGTACTCCCTCTGTATGTCATTGTGATATACAGTGGTACCCCGGTTTACGATAATTTTTCGTTCCATAATTCTGTTCAAGTGCCATTACCAAACGAATTTATCCCCATAAGGAATAATGTAAAATAGACTAGTCCTTTTAGACCCCCAAAAATACACTTACAAAAGCATTTAAAAAAATAAACTTACATAAAACGGCGAGTTTGGGGACCATCGTAAACCGGGGTACCACTGTAATTGACAAAATGGTGAATTGTTTCGTTTGCATTTGTTCTTTTTTTTTAATTTCTTTCATTTATTGAGCAATGATCCTTAAAGCTTGATATAAAATTAGTTTTTTTTTCTCTCGCCCCTAATTCGTCTTTGGACTCCAAAACGTAACAGAACCATCTCGTATGAATACGCATATCTACTGCTGTAGATATATGAATATATATCTACAGCAGTGTATATATACATGTATATATATATATATATATATATATATATATATGAGAAGTTTTTACAAAACAGAAGTGTTACTAGAAGAGAAGAGTATATGGAGAGTAAAAGAAAGGTGAAGAGAGTGGTGAGAGAGTGCAAAAGAAGAGCAGATGAAAGAATGGGAGAGGCTCTGTCAAGAAATTTTGCTGAAAACAAGAAAAAAATTTGGAGTGAGATAAACAAGGTAAGAAAGCCTAAGGAACGAATGGATTTGTCAGTTAAAAACAGAGTAGGGGAGTTAGTAGATGGGAAGCTGGAGGTATTGGGTAGATGGCGGGAATATTTTGAGGAACTTTTAAATGTCGATGAAAAAAGGGAAGCGGTAATTTCATGTACTGGCCAGGGAGGTACAACATCGTTTAGGAGTGAAGAAGAGCAGGATGTGAGTGTGGGGGAGGTGCGTGAGGCATTACGTAGAATGAAAGGGGTAAAGCAGCTGGAATTGACGGAATTATGACAGAAATGTTAAAAGCAGGAGGGATATAGTGCTGGAGTGGTTGGTATTTTTGTTTAATAAATGTATGAAAGAGGGGAAGGTACCTAGGGATTCGCAGAGAGCATGTATAGTTCCTTTATATAAAGGGAAGGGGGATAAAAGAGTGTGTAAAAATTATAGGGGAATAAGTTTACTGAGTATACCAGGTAAAGTGTATGGCAGGATTATTATTGAAAGAATTAGAGGTAAGAAAGAGAGTAGGATTGCAGATGAGCAAGGAGGCTTTAGAGTGGGTAGGGGATGTGTAGATCAAGTGTTTACAGTGAAGCATATATGTGAACAGTATTTAGATAGAGGTAGAGACGTTTTCATTGCATTTATGGATTTAGAAAAGGCATATGATAGAGTGGATAGGGGAGCAATGTGGCAAATGTTGCAAGTGTATGGAATAGGTAGTAAGTTACTGAAGGCTGTAAAGAGTTTTTATGAGGATAGTGAGGCTCAGGTTAGGGTGTGTAGGAGAGAGGAAGATTACTTCCCAGTAAAAGTAGGTCTTAGACAGGAATGTGTAATGTCACCATGGTTGTTTAATATATTTATAGATGGGGTTGTAAAAGAAGTAAATGCTAGGGTGTTGGGGAGAGGGGTGGGATTAAATTATGGGGAATTAAATTCAAAATGGGAGTTGACACAGTTACTTTTTGCTGATGATACTGTGCTTATGGGAGATTCTAAAGAAAAGTTGCAAAGGTTAGTGGACGAGTTTGGGAGAGTGTGTAAAGGTAGAAAGTTAAAAGTGAACATAGATAAGAGTAAGGTGATGAGGGTATCAAACGATTTAAATAAAGAAAAATTGGATATCACATTGGAGAGAGGGATTATGGAAGAAGTAAATGTTTTCAGATATTTGGGAGTTGACGTGTCAGCGGATGGGTTTATGAAGGATGAGGTTAACCATAGAATTGATGAAGAAAAAAAGGTGAGTGGTGCGTTGAGGTATCTATGGAGACAAAAAACGTTATCCATGGAGGCAAAGAAGGGAATGTACGAAAGTATAGTGGTACCAACACTCTTATATGGGTGTGAAGCATGAGTTGCAAATGCTGCAGCGAGGAGGAGGCTGGAGGCAGTGGAGATGTCCTGTCTAAGGGCAATGTGTGGTGTAAATATTATGCAGAAAATTCGGAATGTGGAAATTAGAAGGTGTGGAGTTACTAAAATTATTTGTCAGAGGGCTGAAGAGGGGTTGTTGAGGTGGTTTGTTCATTTAGAGAGAATGGATCAAAGTAAAATGACTTGGAGAGCGTATAAATCTGTACGGGAAGGAAGGCGGGGTAGGGGTCGTCCTAGAAAAGGTTGGAGGGAGGGGGTAAAGGAGGTTTTGTGGGCGAGGGGCTTGGACTTCCAGCAAGCATGTGTGAGCGTGTTAGATAGGAGTGAATGGAGACGAATGGTTTTGGGACCTGACGAGCTGTTGGAGTGTGAGCAGGGTAACATTTTGTGAAGGGATTCAGGGAAACCAGTTAATTGATTTAGTTGGACTTGAGTCCTGGAAATGGGAAGTACAATGCCTGCATTTTAAAGGAGGGGTCTGGGATAGTGACAGCTGGGAGGGACTATTCTCAGCTGTCGTATCTGAGCGCCTCTGCAAAGACAGTGATTATGTATGAGTGTGGTGAAAGTGCTGAATGATGATGAAAGTATTTTCTTTTTGGGGATTTTCTTTCTTTTGAGTCACCTCGGTGGGAGACGGCCGACTTGTTGAAAAATAATTATATATATATATATATATATATATATATATATATATATATATATATATATATATATATATATATATATATATATAAAAAAGATAAAAAGAACAACATTTTTGGTAAACTATGGTGCTATATTTCTATTGGGTGTTAGTCTACCTCTCATTCTCACCCCTATGAGTAATAAACGTTCAAATTTGAGAGTTGCTTGTTATATTCTCGATCATCTGGTAAAATCACAATTGAAAAAAAATGAAAATACGTATTAAGAAATTTTTTCAAGAACCAATTAAATAAAAAGACAGAGAAATTGGAAGTGTACTGTTGTTCAAAGTCAAATCCTGCAGAAGAACCTCGGTGAAAACTTAATAAATACTTGGCTTTGCTATAATAGGTTAAATAACCGTGAGGATTTTTGATCCTGCTTTACATGCATTGATACTTGGCTTTGTAACCGAGTAGGTATGACTCGTAGTCTCTCTGAGTCAATGAAATTAAATGAAAACTCATGTGACTCAGTGTAATTCATGTGACTCAACATGATACTTTGGCAATCTTCAGGAATTTTTAATCAGGTTATGACTAGGAAATAGTGCTCCAAGAGACGGCGCCACCAGTTAACATGCTGAGATAACAATGAGGCCATAACAAGATAGCAGGCCAACCCTTGAGCAACCTCCCAGCAGATAACTCTTATCTCCTTCCAATACACGTCGCGGGATCTATCTTCATGAATTTATGACGAGGGAGCTTGTGACTATTTTCTCTTTGGAGTCAGTTTTTAGGCAAGGCGTTCTATCGGCGCTTCACCATGAATATAACAATAATTATAATCTGCAGGTCACAAGCAGGAGTTTTCATGAGCCATTATAAATAACACATATGCCATAGTTTCCACTAAGGAAAAAAATATTTAGTAAAACCATAGATTGGGTTATATGCCACCTAGTAGCCAATAGACCAGTCAAGATGTTTTGACGTCAATTCCATACTAGTTTGTCAATATGCCTAGCAACGCCTGAGTAAACGCAAGAGTTGATAGGAAGGTCACGGTGTACTGCAAGGAGGAATAGGCTGCGATTCGCACTCCAGTAAGCAGCATGTTCTGACATATGGCAGCACTATGGCGGGTACTGCTCTTTGTATTTACCAGAAACATTTGTGTCATTACGCCCCCCCCCCCATTTCTCATGACTGTTATCACCTACCATCATCATTATGACGTAAAATGTTGCAATGTATATATCCTACCTGACAACAGTTACATCCTGCCTGACAAATTACATCCTGCCTTACAACAGTTACATCCTGCCTTACAACAGTTACATCCTGCCTTACAACAGTTACATCCTGCCTTACAACAGTTACATCCTGCCTTACAACAGTTACATCCTTCCTTACAACAGCTACATCCTGCCTTACAACAGTTACATCCTTCCTTACAACAGTTACATCCTTCCTTACAACAGTTACATCCTTCCTTACAACACCTAAATCCTGCCTGACAAATTACATCCTGCCTTACAACAGTTACATCCTGCCTTACAACAGTTACATCCTGCCTTACAACAGTCACATCCTGCCTTACAACAGTTACATCCTGCCTGACAATAGTTACATCCTGCCTTACAACAGTTACATCCTGCCTACAACAGTTACATCCTGCCTTACAACAGTATACATCCTGCCTTACAACAGTTACATCCTGCCTTACAACAGTTACATCCTCCCTTACAACACCTAAATCCTGCCTGACAATAGTTACATCCTGCCATACAACAGTTACATCCTGCCTTACAACAGTCACATCCTGCCTTACAACAGTTACATCCTGCCTGACAATAGTTACATCCTGCCTTACAACAGTTACATCCTGCCTAACAACAGTTACATCCTGCCTTACAACAGTTACATCCTGCCTTACAACAGTTACATCCTGCCTTACAACAGTTACATCCTGCCTTACAACACCTAAATCCTGCCTGACAATAGTTACATCCTGCCTTACAACAGTTACATCCTGCCATACAACAGTTACATCCTGCCTTACAACAGTTACATCCTGCCTTACAACACCTAAATCCTGCCTTACAACAGTTACATCCTGCCTTACAACACCTAAATCCTGCCTTACAACAGTTACATCCTGCCTTACAACAGTTACATCCTGCCTTACAACAGTTACATCCTGCCTTACAACAGTTACATCCTGCCTTACAACAGTTACATCCTGCCTTACAACAGTTACATCCTGCCTTACAACAGTTACATCCTGCCTTACAACAGTTACATCCTGCCTTACAACAGTTACATCCTGCCTACAACAGTTACATCCTGCCTTACAACAGTTACATCCTGCTTCACAGTTACATCCTCCTTACAACAGTTACATCCTGCCTTACAACAGTTACATCCTGCCTTACAACAGTTACATCCTGCCTTACAACAGTTACATCCTGCCTTACAACAGTTACATCCTGCCTTACAACAGTTACATCCATCCTTACAACAGTTACATCCTGCCTTACAACAGTTACATCCTGCCTTACAACAGTTACATCCTGCCTTACAACAGTTACATCCTGCCTCACAACAGCTACATCCTGCCTTACAACAGTTACATCCTGCCTTACAACAGTTACATACTGCCTTACAACAGTTACATCCTGCCTTACAACAGTTACATCCTGCCTTACAACAGTTACATCCTGCCTACAACAGTTACATCCTGCCTTACAACAGTTACATCCTGCCTTACAACAGTTACATCCTGCCTTACAACAGTTACATCCTGCCTTACAACAGTTACATCCTGCCTTACAACAGTTACATCCTGCCTTACAACAGTTACATCCTGCCTTACAACAGTTACATCCATCCTTACAACAGTTACATCCTGCCTTACAACAGTTACATCCTGCCTTACAACAGTTACATCCTGCCTTACAACAGTTACATCCTGCCTTACAACAGTTACATCCTGCCTTACAACAGTTACATCCTGCCTACAACAGTTACATCCTGCCTTACAACAGTTACATCCTGCCTTACAACAGTTACATCCTGCCTTACAACAGTTACATCCTGCCTTACAACAGTTACATCCTGCCTTACAACAGTTACATCCTGCCTTACAACAGTTACATCCATCCTTACAACAGTTACATCCTGCCTTACAACAGTTACATCTGCCTTACAACAGTTACATCCTGCCTACAACAGCTACATCCTGCCTTACAACAGTTACATCCTGCTACAACAGTTACACACAGTCATCCTGCCTTACAACAGTTACATCCTGCCTTACAACAGCTTACATCCTGCCTTACAACAGTTACATCCTGCCTTACAATACAACAGTTACATCCTGCCTTACAACAGTTACATCCTGCCTACAACAGTTACATCTGCCTACAACAGTACATCTCCTTACAATTACCTGCCTTACAACAGTTACATCCTCCTACAACAGATACTGCCTTACAACAGTTACATCCTGCCTTACAACAGTTACATCTGCCTTACAACAGTTACAGTTCATCTGCCTCAAAGTTACATCCTGCCTACAACAGTACATATGCCAAACGTTACATCTGCCTTACAACATTACATCTCTTACAACAGTTACATACTCTTTCACATGTTAGTCTGCCTTTACAACAGTACATGCCTTAAACAGTTACATCCTGCCTTACAACAGTTAATACTTTACAAAGTTACATACCTGCCTAGCGCAAAGCCTACAATTGCCCTTAGTCAGTTGAAAGATCAAATGCACTTTACAACAGTGAAATCTTGTACAACATACATATCTGCCTTAAACAGCTAGAATATCCTTTTTTTTAATCAGTTACGAAGTCCAGCCTACTGAGGTAAGATCCAAACAAGGCATAATGCAGTCTAAAATGAATATACTTTGAATCTGCCTCAAGTTAAAGTGTCATTTAATCTCCATGTGAAATCAGAAGCACTTTGGAGAAAAGGAAACAGTAAAATAGATCATTAATTTTCGCTTCAGTGTGAGACCTCTTCACATACTGTTAACGAGATCAATAGAGCCCTCTTCAGCAGTTCTGTGAGTGGTCTTAACATAGGCAGACATATACAGATAATTTATCTGGTCTACGACACTGGCACTGACAAACTTTGGAATACTGCTGGGCAACTGACGCCTGAAACCTCTGTATACTCCAGGTTTTCTCTTCCGAATCCTCATTTCACTTCGAAATCTGCTTCATTGTTTTGAAACTTAAATCTATTTAATATACATCTGTAACAGTAATTTGTGCAACATACATATGCCTAACTGAAATTCAACAGAAATCGTTTATTGCCTTAACATTCATACCGCCACGGGAGAGCAACATAACTGTCAGTCATAAGATGAATATAACGTTTTGGAATCTGCCTGAAGTAAAGTGTCATTTAATCTCCATGATGAAAAATCAGAAGCCACTTGGAGAGAAATAGGAAACAGGTAAAATAGATCTATATAATTTCGGCTTCAGTGTGAGACCCTCTTCAGCATATGCTGTTCGAGCATCAATCAGAGGCCCTCTTCAGCAGATCTCTGCTGAAGATGGTCTGTAACTGAGGCAGACATATACAGATCAATTTATCTGGTCACGGACCGGGCCTCGGGGGCACTGACCCCCGAAACCCCCTCTTGGTATACTCGGGCTGCGGGGGCACTGACCCCCGAAACCCCCTCTTGGTATACTCCAGGTTGTTCTCTTCCTGTGAATCCTCATTTTTCACTTCGAAATCTGCTCTCATTGCTCTTGAAACTCTAAATTATTGTAAATATACCGTAGGTTCTGGGTTATAAAGGACCCCAATGGAAATAAGTCAGTTTGTCTGACTTTTTGGGTTATCCTGGGTTCTTTACACATATGCTGCTATGTATGATAATCTATGTAATTGTATTTGTGTATACCTGAATGAACTTACTAACTGGAGCAACATATGACGCTGTGTAAGCTGAGATGTCTCCCATCAACACATGGACTGTACCCTCTGCACAGATAACATAGATAACAGAATGGTGCCTTGTGTGTCCTACTGGCGAAGTTCCATCGTAAATGAATTAACATGGAATATTAATTTGCAATTTTAAACCAAGATTAACTTAACAGCCAAATATAACTTCGTTAGTGCTTAAATAATATAGTCTAGCTATATCCTACCTAATCAGTTAAGACCAGCTAACTTTAATACTATTTAATACCAATTAAATATATTAATTTCGTATTTACCAGATTGATTTACGTTACTAATTTAATATATTTCATTAAAGTTTAAATAGTACTATGAAATGTTTAAATAATACTAACTAAATTTAAGCTGACCTAACATGACCTCGGTAAGGTTCATGTAAATTATATCCTAATTTTAGCAAAGCAGGATGAGGCTGCTAGGTTAGGTTCTGTGCAAAATTAATAATTTGTATGTCAAATTAATTCACACACATACAGAGCGCTTGCTTCACACGCTGAGGGGTTCGGGTTTGATTACCAGCAAAGGTGGAAACACTGTACGTGTTTCCTTACACCTGTTGTCCTTTTTCACCCATCAATACAATGGGTACCTGGGTGTTAGTCGACTGGTGTGGGTCGCATCCCAGGACAAAACTGACCTAATTTGCCCGAAATGCATAACAAGAGGCTTTCTATATAGTAGTATGTCATTGATGTCAGCTAGGTCTGTATACCTTGTACATGTACTTGTAGAATTAAAGATATTTATTTGCATTTATTTATATTTATTTATATTTATTAATACACAGGAACAGGAAAAGCACAGGCAAGAACAGAGTGAGTCTATGGTTTTGCCAGAACTGTACAGAGGTAAAGGTCAAAAGTTCAAGCGCATGGAAAAAATATAATATAGAAAGCAAAGTACACAGGACAACAGGAAAGCGATCAGAAGAGCCAAAAACATATACGCATGGGTAAGAAGGAAAGCTGAACGACAGTTTGAGAATGACATAGTACAAAAGAAAAAAACAGAACCAACGTTGCTGTATAACCACATCAGAAAGAAGATTGCATTAGAGAACCAAGTAATAAGGATAAAGATAGAAGAAAAGCTCACAACAAATATCCAAGAAGTCACTTAGGAGATGATGAAAAAAAGATTTAAGGATGTATTTTTGTGGGAAATAGGGACATTGTCAGAGTCTAAGAAGAGTACACCAGCAAGTACTGAACTCAGTACACGCAACAGAAAACGTGAAGAGAGTACTCAGTGAGCTAGTTACCTCGAAGGCAATAGGACAAGATAATATCTCTCCATGAGTTCTGAGAGAGGGAGCAGAAGCACCCTGCAACCTCTAGCTGCAGTCTTCAACAAGTCAAAGAATACTGGGCAACTGCTGTAGGTGTGGAAGACACCAGATATAGTTCCAATATTTAAGAAAAGGGACAGACACATAGCACTGTACTACAGGCCAATGCCACTAACAAGCATATAATAAAAAGGTTATTGTGAGGGTTATGAGGAGAAGAGAGAAATAGAGACGGTTGGACTGCATATTTTTTTATTGAAAAAGATTTTTTGATATTGTGCCTTAGAAGAAGCTGGGACCAAAGCTAGAAAAGCAAACATGAATAACAGGGAAGGCACAACAGTGGATCAAGGAACACTTAAATGGAAGGATACAATGCGTTATTGTCCGGGAGGTGTCGGATTAGGTAAATGTGGCGAGCGGGGTTCCACAAGGGTCAGTACTGGAACCAGCACTATCTATAAAAGACATGAAGGAAGAGTCGGAGGTATCCATGATCGTATGTGACGTGAAACTATTGAGGAGAATACAAACAGGAGAGGACCAAGACAGACTACAAACAGGAGAAGGCCAAAACAGACTACAAGCGGACCTGACCAAGTTGCTAAATTAGTTAGACAAGTGTCTACTGGAATTTAATCTCAGCAAATGTAAAGTTATGAGGATAAGGGGAGGACAAATTAGAGTGAAAATAGAGTCAAAGCTCCGGGAACAAAGGCTGCCAATCTACCTCAAGGCGAAGAACCTCAGGGTGTAATTACTATCATCAAGATGATTGACCGAACACATCGACTCCAGGCTGAGGGACTGATTACCTTGTACTCTTCCTTATCCTCCACCGTTCTCTGTACTCTACTGAAGAAGCCACTGACTCGGAGAAATGTTTCCAGAAAACAAAGATACCAAAATGTTGCACAAGCATGTGAGATTAGTACCGAACATATCGCCTCAGTTGCTCGTCAACCAAATAACCTCCTCAACCAACACGAGTCTGAAAAGTTTTTGGATTAGCCTCCAGACTGTCAATGGAAATATGAAGAATTTTTATTGAAAATATACTATAAATGATGTGAAATAAGGTTAGTGCATGTTTCTGACACTCTGTATCCTTATCAGCTTCGCTCACTCGGTGCCTATTTCTTCGAACCTTTGAAAAGTGAAGTCGGTATCTGGCGCAAGAGATAACACATGCTGGGAGGTATGTGGCTATCTCTGTTATCATGGCTTGGTCCGTCGTTCTAGCTTTACCCGTGCCTCTCTCTCTCTCTCTCCCTGTCCCCCTCTCTCTGTCTCTCTTTTTGTCTCTCTCTATCTGTCTCTTTCTATCTGTCTCTTCTTATCTCTGTCTCTTTCTATCTCTGTCTCTTTCTGTCTCTGTCTCTTTCTGTCTCAGCCTCTTTCTATCTCTGTCTCTTTCTATCTCTGTCTCTTTCTATCTCTATCTCTTTCTATCTCTGTCTGTCTGTCTCTGTTTGTCTGTCTGTCCGTTTCTATCTGTCTCTGTCTATCTGTTTGTCTGTCTGTCTCTGTCTCTGTCTGTCTGTCTGTCTGTCTGTCTGTCTGTCTGTCTGTCTGTCTGTCTCTCTCTCTCTCTCTCTCTCTCTCTCTCTCTCTCTCTCTCTCTCTCTCTCTCTCTCTCTCTCTCTCTCTCTCTCTCTCTCTCTCTCTCTCTCTCTCTCTCTCTCTCTCTCTCTCTCTCTCTCTCTTTCTTTCTCTCTCTCACACACACACACACACACATGCACAGAGGTAAAGATAAGGTACAGAAAATAAACGATGAAAGACACATAAGAAACCAACATAAGGTTTAGAAATGTATATATTAGCGATGGTGAAAAGAGAAGCAGAGCAACAATATACGGATGATACAGCAGCAGAAGGAAAGCATAATGAGGGCAATGCCGGTGAGTATATCTGGAGGATGTTAAGGGCGTCAAAGCTCCCGCGGCCCAGTAGTTTACCCTGGTAAATTACAGACCAGCCAAGACTGAACAACATCAACACGACAGTGGATTACGTGAAAAAGGTTATTGAGAGAAGTTAGCACAGCAAAAGCAATTAGGCCCCTAACAACGTGTCACATCGGGTCCTGAGAGACGAGAACCGAAGCACCGAACCACTAGCGAAAACTTGTAAGTCGAAAAAAACAAATATAGCCTTAATATTTAAAAAAACAGGAAGGATATACAGTCAGAATTGCACCACGTTGGTATGACTGACATGCATTTTATCTCAGGTGAAGGAGAGCGTAATCAGGAGAGTGATAGAGCACCTGGTGAGATAAATGTATCGTACACGAAAACCACCAAAGATCTGGAGAAGTGAAATCCTTCCTCACAAACCGGCTGAATTTCTTTCTATGACAGAGTACCAAGGATGAAACTAGGAAGAGGGGGAAAGGTAGAGTATTTGCACATTCTTGGAGTGTAAGAAGGGATTTGATATTGTACCTAACAAGGAACTGGGCCACAAACTAGAAGAGCAGGTAGGAATTACGAGACGCACTTCGTTGGATCAAGGTATTCGTAAGGGAAAGGATGCAGAGTTAGTACCAGGGTGACAGAGGCTACAAAATTAGTATTGCAGTCATTTTACTGGATGTGCACATCTGATATACGACTGCAACAACAATCTGAACACCTCAACACACTTGAGTGTTCGTGTTTCCTTACACCTGCTGTCCCTGTTCATCTAGCAGTAAGTAGGTACCTGGTTGTTAGTTGACTGGTGTGAGTCGCATCCTGGGGTACAATACTGAAGGACCTCAGGGTTAAAAATCCGATCAAATCTTATCTTGTATTAATGTTGGTAGAATTACCGACAATATGTTAGGTAAAAGGACACAAGTGTAACTAATGTGACATTTTATTGTGACAACGTTTCGCTCTCCTGGAGAGCGAAACGTTGCCACAGTAAAATGTCACATTAGTTTCATTTGTGTCCTTTTACTTAACAAATCTTATCTTGTTGACAATGTACGTCAACTCAGTCACTGAGTACACAGCACCAGCGTGAAGCCCGCACATGGTCCAGCATGCCGAGGAACTAAACTATGAAGACCTTTCGAGAATAGAGCGTAAAGGGAGCGGAAAAATGACACCACGATGAACTAAATATTCCGGCAGAAACAGGCAGGGATAACAGGAATTACTTCTTCAGGACTCACGAAATCGTAATGACACGATTGCAAACAAACCATACCACGGGTGGGGTTCGAACCTGCGGTCACAGAGTCTCAAAACTGCAGACCGTCGCGTAAGCCACTGGGCCAGCTATGGTGTAGAAATATACCAAGTTGGATGAATCTTATTGAAGCTAGCTGGCCCAGTGGCTTACGCGACGGTCTGGAGTTTTGAGACTCTGTGACCGCGGGTTCGAACCCCACCCGTGGTATGGTTTGATTACTTCTTCAGTCTGAAAGCGGTTAGGAAGTTGAACGAGGCAGATTCAATACACAGTTTTATAAGACAATATACAGTTTTATAAGATAAAAAGGATAAAAGGGAGGATATGATCCCGAAGCGAAAAAATATTCAGAAGAAATGACAAGGTTGTTAAGGGCTACCTTTTTTACAAAGTAAGGACCAGGCAAAAGAGAGTATAGGTGGACATTAAAAAGCCAGATGGGCCACAGTGATGTCAGGAAGTACTTTTTCAGTCTCAGGGTAGTTCAAAAGTAGAATGAGCTAGATTTAGAAGAGGTAGAGGCGAACTCTAAACGTGGTGTAATTATAGGCTTTTTCCTGCGTGCGCTCAGAATCTGCAGCAGTGAGTTACTTGAGGAAGAATGCTCCCTTATTGAGCAAGTTTTTTCTAAACTTCACTATCCTCGTCACTTTATTAGAGACTGCAGACGACGGGCATTAAACATCTTCAACACACCCAGAGAAGACACTGCCGAGAAGAGATACATAGTCCTCCCCACCAACTCCATTGCCAAACATGTTGCCAACATTTTTTTCAATACCTCATTCCAAGTATCTACCTCCACATCCACCACCATCAAGGACATTACCAGTAACAGACAGGACAAGCTTCAATCCACTGCAGGGGTATACACAATCCCTTGTAAAGACTGCAGCAAATTATACGTCGGTGAAACATCCAGAGACCTCCAAACACGTATTTCAGAACACCAGTATGCAGGCAGATCTGACGACCCAAGAAATGCCTGTGTTCAACACCGAAATTCACACAACCATTTAATCAACTTCAGAAACGCAAGACTCATCGCCAGAGAAGACAACACTCAATACTGAAGAATCCTGGAATCATCACTTATCTGCATATCCAACAACTTCAACCAGAACAACGGCTTCTACAACATAGCTGAACCTATTGCCAAGAAACTTCTTCATCGCTATCCCACATAGAACTTAAGAATGGAACACTGCAGGTCTACCCATATATTTGTCCAATCTCTTTTTAAAGCTACCCAAGGTTAAAGACTCCATCACCCTACTTTGAAGACATGCAGCTTTCTCCACTTGACCCAGCATTCGCCACCTGACTAAATCCTATAAATACTCGTGTATCTTTTATCCAGGTAAACCTGTTTGTGACTCGATAAAGCCCACTGCGTGGGCGAAACGTTGTCAATAAAGGATCACATTATACTGCTTATGTGTTTATTTTTCCAACTCTATACATAGTTTCAAGAGACCAGAAACCAGAATGCCAGTCGATGAAGCTCAAACAGCGTGGTTTAGCAAACACAGATCTGTGAGTACACAGGAGTTGGAGTGTCGTCATTCGCAGACAGGCTTTCCTGTGGAGAGTCCTGTTGTAGGTAGACAGTTGTGTTCCTCCTCATAACTTTATAGTTGACGCAGCTGCCTCAGGGCAGCGATATCAAAACAAAGAATTATATGAAGGTTTAGTCCCATGCTACGAATGATTAATGTACTTATGTGGTGAGTCAGGATTGCTAGTTCTTCCCTCCAACTACACACTGATGGCTTATCTTAGCATATGCAAATTCATTCATCCCATTGTTTTGCGTAATTATCAATATGTACTTAATGGAAGCAATTTTTTTTCCTTTGATCCTTATGCATTTCTAAAAAACAATTAGGCCACTCATGGAAAAGTTTACTTTATGCAAACTTTGCACACCCTTACTCAAAGCGATCAAGATAGCTGGGCTTGTCCTATATAAATTATGTCCTCATCGATTTTATTTATCAGTAGATAATTTGCGGTTATGACATTCAAAATCTTGATGGGTTCTTGCACTCACTGATCCGTACCTTTGAGGGACAACAAATGTAACAATTCATGTGCGTCAGTTCTAGGAAATCCATGTTGCGATAGGTGTGGTAAAATAGTGCAATGCTTCATCAAACCTCGTCCAAGACGACGTAATAATCAAACGCATTCTTTATCGCCTGGGAACGAGGGGGTTGACTGAGCCGGGTGTCAACAAGTTCTTTGCCAGTCAGTCCATAGCAGCCGTCGACTGCTGACACCCTTGCTAGTCGTACCTGTCGTCTCTACTAAGGTGAAATATTGTTATCACAGTGGTCCTAAAGATACATTCAACAGATGGTAAGGAACCTTTGCAGTGTCAGCTGGTAGAGATTCAGGGGATGTCACTAAGTCATTCACTCTGACTTAAGTAATCAGTGGTTGTCAGAGTAACTCATAAAAAAATTTGTAGTCTGGTTGTTACCAGTGAGTTATTTCTCACCCCATTCTAACTTTCTCGTCACAAAAGAGCTGTGACGAGTGTTTAACACTGGAGTTTATGAGGAGGTTAGACACAAGTGCTAGAATCGACAAACATTTGTTAGTAATAATAATAATATAAATGCATAGCTTATAGAGGACTCGTGTCCTTATCTAGCAAGGAGATATAGAGGTACAGTGATACAGATGTACAGAAATACTGAAATACATAGACACAGCAGTACAAAGTTACAGCTATACACACGTAAAGAAGTAAAGACACTGATATATTCATAGACCCAAAGTGTTCATTACCGCCGCATGGAACACAAACAAGGATACGGTGATACAGACATATACGCACGTAGTGTATCCACACAGTGACGACTGAATGTGTAGTGCTGTGTCTCAGACGACTTACTCCTCTGATACTCTACCAGACAAAACTTCCCCTCATTACTCCTGCTGTTACTCTTGCAACATTGCATAGCTCCTGATGACGCACAGAGAAGTGTGAAAGTACTTGAACTGAATATTTCCACCACTTATGGCTTGCCTTGCATTGTTAAGATCGCCTGGCCAGGAATCGAACCCTCTTTAACACGCCACCCTCGTAGCCCGTAAAAATTCCAAGACGCCCTAAACCACTGAACCATCAGTGTTACATACATCAGGTGCCCAGTAGCACTGGACACGTCACCCCTGATGCGGACACATACGTGGCTGTACCAAGCTGAGGATTAATTTCATTCTCCTCTCGTCTGAAATACCAGTTACACAAGAAATTTACATATTAATGCATCCATGAGCAAATGGTTTTTAGCAAATAACAAACTGCAGTGGCTGGTATTCCTAACGAGAGGAGAATGAAATTAGCCCTTAGCTTGCCACAGCTACGTATGTGTCCGCACCAGGTTTGACATGTCTAGTGCTACTAGGCATCTGATGTATGTGACATTGATGGTTAAATGGTTTAGGGCGTCTCGCAATTTTGACGGGCTATGAGGATGGCGCTTTACAGTATCGAGGGTTTGATTCCCGGCCAGTACAATTTATTATGTGCTAAAAACCATTTGTTCGTTCGGTATATATATATATATATATATATATATATATATATATATATATATATATATATATATATATATATATATATATATATATATACCGGCCGTATCCCACCGAGGCAGGGTGGCCCAAAAGGAAAAACGAAAGTTCCTCCTTACATTTAGTAATTTATGCAGGAGAAGGGGTTACTAGCCCCTTGCTCCCGGCATTTTAGTCGACTATTACAACACGAATGGCTTACGGAGGAAGAATTCTGTTCCACTTTCCCATGGAGATAAGTGGAAATAAACAAGAACAAGAACTAGTAAGAAAATAGAAGAAAACCTAGAGGGATGTGTATATATATGCTTGTACATGCATATGTAATGTGACCTAAGTGTAAGTAGAAGTAGCAAGACGTACCTGAAATCTTGCATGTTTATGAGACAAAAAAAAGACACCAGCAATCCTACCATCATGCAAAACAATTACAGGCTTTCACTTGGCAGGACGGTAGTACCTCCCTTTGCAATTGCTGTCTACTAACCTACTACCTAGGATATATATATATATATATATATATATATATATATATATATGCAAATATCGCAAATTTAGCGATATAGGATGCAAAACAACCACGGGGGGAGTAGAATGATAGCTCTAGGCCTTTCGTGTTGCAATCAACACATCATCAGGAGCTTGAAAAATTGCAGAAAAGAGGAGGATGTCCAAGCAAGTACGTTCCTAAAGGACCATCTTCACTGGAGTGAGTGAGAGAGGGAGGGAGAGCGAGAAAGGTACAGGAAGTGCCTCTAGACACAACAGTGCCCACAGCCAGAAGGATGAATATTATAGCATTAGAAAAATCCCATCGGAGTTCAAAACTAATTCAGACCACCCAATAGAGCGAAAAACTAATGTCAAAGACCTGGGAGTGATCATGTCAGAGGATCTCACCTTCAAGGACCATAACAATGTAGCAATTGCATCTGCTAGAAAAATGACAGGATGGATAATGAGAACCTTCAAAACCAGGGATGCCAAGCCTATGTTGACACTTTACAGATCGCTTGTTCTATCTAGGCTGGAATATTGCTGCACACTAACTACACCTTTCAAAGTGGGTGAAATTGCTGACCTTGAAAATGTGCAGAGAACCTTCACGGCACGCATAACTGCGATAAACCACCTCAATTACTGGGAACGCTTGAAGTTCCTAAACCTGTACTCTCTAGAACGCAGGCGGGAGAGATACATTATTATATACACATGGAAAATTCTCGAGGGATTAGTACCAAACTTGCACACGAAAATCACTCCCTACGAAAGCAAAAGACTCGGCAGGCGATGTAACATCCCCCCAATGAAGAGCAGGGGTGCCACTAGCACTTTGAGAGACAACACAAGTGTCAGGGGCCCAAGACTGTTCAACTGCCTCCCAGCATACATCAGGGGGATTACCAACAAACCCCTGGCTGTCTTCAAGCAGGCACTGGACAGGCACCTAAAGTCGGTACCTGACCAGCCAGGCTGTGGTTCGTACGTTGGACTGCGTGCGGCCAGCAGTAACAGCCTGGTTGATCAGGCTCTGGTCCAACATGAGGCCTGGTCACAGACCGGGCCGCGGGGGCGTTGACCCCTGGAATTCTCTCCAGGTAAACTCCAGGTTAATATTGTAATAGCCTAAACGAAATTAACGTGGCAATAATAAAAAAAATCGGTCATATTCCTCTATGATATCAATAACTTTACATACATAAATATATTGTCAGTGATATAGAAGTCATTGGCAATTATTTGATAGCCTCCCACGGGACAGCGTGTCCATTTAAAGGGACGAGAAAAAGGTAATATTTAAAGGGGAGGCTTCTAAAAGTTATGTGAAGGAAATGGGACTCATTAAAATAAACTCATTTAAAGAGGGAGGCATCTGTAATAACAAGAAAGACGGCCACAGTTATTTAACCCACAATTCTGAGGCAAACTCTGGTTCAACCTTCAGAAACTGCAGGAAAAATTGGCCCTAATTCCTCGGTGTGGTACTTCATTTAAGACAGTCTAATGCATTCATATAAGAGCCCAATTTTAGACTGTACTATTGCCTCAACTTTAAATATTACCGTTTTCTCGTCACTTTAAATGGACACGCTGTCCCGTGGGATGCTACCCCATAATTGCCAGTGACTTCTATATCACTGACAATATATTTCGTTTAGGCTATTACAATATCAATGCTTGCTATAATATTCATCCTTCTGGCTGTGGGCACTGTTGTGCTTGGGGCACTTCCTGTACCCTCCTCTCTCCCTCCCTCACTCACTCACTCCAGTGAAGACGGGGTTTTGGTAACGTACTTGCTTGGACATCTTCCTCTTTTCAGCAATTTTGCAAGCTCCTGATGTGTTGATTGCAACACGAAAGGCCTATAGCTATCATTCTACTCCCCCCGAGGTTGTTTTTGCATCCTGTATCGCTTGGTTTGCGATATTTGCATATATATATATATATATATATATATATATATATATATATATATATATATAAAGGCCAGTTTGTAAAATATTGCTTCACCCCGTCTAACACTCTTTCCTTAAGAAGCATGATAATTCCAGCTTCTTAAAGAAAAAAAACGGCATTGTACAGAATTTAAATAGAATTTATGACTGAAAAGAAAAATTAAAATACTGAAAACTACCGTTGGAAAAATTTAGTAAGCCTTTAAATA
The DNA here is from genome assembly GCA_009830355.1 of Cherax destructor. Taxonomy (NCBI): domain Eukaryota; kingdom Metazoa; phylum Arthropoda; class Malacostraca; order Decapoda; family Parastacidae; genus Cherax; species Cherax destructor. The sequence continues at coordinate 76,410 of WNWK01004909.1, forward strand.
TTATTTGTTTTTCTCCATTATTGATTTTCGTTTATAACTTCAGAACGCCTTGCCCAATCGGCTTCTCTGCTGGTTAACTATAATTAGGAAAAAATTCATGTAACTGTTATGGGAAGGGCGGATGCCCCTTTGCCATGTTTTTTAAAGCCGTTCCCGAGGGTTTTTTTTTACATACAATAAATTTAGAAACCCTCTCTTCATTACCCTCAAGTTTTCAACAATGGCGTGTCGTTCTTAAAAAAGAAGGTTCAGACTGGTAATGGATTGTATATGTTCTAATCTGGTAATTTTGGTTTTAAAATAATTGAGAAAAATTTTCATAAATTGACTCGAGTTTGTTCACCCGAACGACTGAGTTTTTGATTGCTGAAGACCCTCATGGGCAGCGTGATGCCGTCTAACATTGTTGATTTACTGAGTTAATAAGCATGGAGATGTTAGATTTTGTATGATATCTGGAGAATTCTTCTTCTGGTCGACTTCAAACTTTCGGTGATGATGGATTTCGATTAAAAAATGGTTCACATTGTTATTGATCTGTGTAATTTTTGCGTTTTGACAATTTTAAAAAAACATTGGTTTCTCTGCATTATCTAGATAATGCTTTTTCTGATCTGTTTCAATTTCTAAACTCAAGTGTATCTTAATTAGAGACTCTATGAATTGATCTTGAGTTTTCAGGTGCCAATTTACCAAATATATTTTAAAAAAATTGTGGGATATTACTTTTCATGCTATAATTTTAGCAGGGAACAACTTAACAACTTCAAACTTAAGGTGGTGATGTATTTTTTTCTCAGAAAAAAATATCGTATTGCTGTTGGAATCTATAAGCCCTAATTTGCCAGATTTATTAAAAATAGAGACATTGGTTTCTGAGTGATTACTAAAGAATGCATCATCAGGCTGGCTTTCAACCTTGAAAGCTGGTGTATGCTAGTGGAAAGTTTGTATTGGTTTTGAGGAGTGTAGGTTCCGATCAGCGCCTGTAATTGAAGAAAATGAGACAGTTTCTATGCAATAATTTTGTAATGGTTCCTTTATTAGCTTGAAGTCTTCATTACTCTTTTCTATTCCTTTTATGTGGGTTGAGGTAGAGGGGGGGGGGCTGGGTTTGTGGGATAAAGTGGATAACTTTCTCGGGTTGAGGGTAGTTTGAACATGGAATGACCCTGAGGAGAAAATTATGGAGGCAGATTCCATACACAGCTTTTAAAAAAATAATAAAGTATGTGAGGTGCAAAGACCACCACAGTAAACAAAAAAAATATATAAAAAAATACGGTTTCAAATGATCATGAGATATTGTAGGGAAGCTGATGGCAGAGACGAGTCAATCATGGTTTTTGGAACTGTGATAGAATAATGAAAAATTTACAGACGCGCTCTTCATTATGACATATAGACATTTTACCGTCCCAGCTGCATTCCTACAAATCTATAACTTTTACCACAACAGAAACACAAACACCTCTACTACGTGAATTATTATTATTATTATAATCAAATAGAAGCGCTAAACCTACTACGTGAATTAAAACTTATACCGTTGCCGGAGTACATCTTCCACTATAACGAAAGATATCTTAGCTTGTAATAATGCGAAAGTACGCTTTTCAATATTACAGATATACACCTGGTTCATGCATGACATTACGAGAGGCCTATGTTTCCAGATGTACAGGGTGCTGGCCACGTTGCTTGTGGTCCTGGGGGTGACACAGGCAAGAACCCCACTGGATCTCCTCCAAGTCGCATCTCAGGATTTCATCGGCACCTTTGACGAGACGGAACGCTATGACCACGAAGGCATTCAGTCCTGGGACCAGTGAGTCACCTTGTGGTGCCATTGAGTGTATGGTGCATGTGACTGTATGATGCTAGTGGGTGTATAGTGCTGATGATTGTATGGTGCAATATATATATATATATATATATATATATATATATATATATATATATATATATATATATATATATATATATATATATATATATATACACTAAAGGACGGGTGTAGATATGTTGCACTTTTTTAACTGTAGTGTAGACGTGCCTCTGGCAAAACAGTGATGGAATGAATGATGATGAAAGTGTTTCTTCTTTCTCGGGGTCACCCTGCCTTGGTGGGAAACGGCCGATGTGTTAATAAAAAATAAAAATGATAATGTATATATCGGTGAATATACATCGTGAAAGTGAATATCTTAATACTTATAGAACGAGTAGTATATATCTTAGTGTATATACAACTAGTGTATATCTCATTGTATATATTTCGAGAGGTGTAACTGACGTGGTATACAGCATATCTCAGTATATAAAAACTGAAAGATTACTTTAATCCTCATTTTGGAGTATCATTATTGTTGTTAATGGACATTTAAATTGTAGCTTTAATGACGTAAAATCTAGTATTTTAAATGAAGAAGATTTTCGCTCAGTTGGCCTAAAACTTTGAGAAAAATGATGTAAAGTATCGACACGATGCTAAAGAGGATATAAATGCTGTATAATGAGATCCTTTATTGACAGAGTTTCGTCCAAAGAGTGGGCTTTATCACGTATATCATGTGGTTTTGACTTTATCAAGTCACAACAATTCCCCAAAAGCCACGCAGTTAGGAGAGAAACCTTATAACGACGTTTCGGTCCACCCTGCACCATTGCTAACGCTCCAGGACGGACCGAAACGTCATCACAAGGATCCTCTTCCACAGAATTAATTATGCTCGCCTTTACCAGGTACACCATCAAAGATGCCACACCTCCCACCATCTACCATCCCAGCCTCAACGGAGCCGATAACATCACAACAGTGGTGGGCAAAACCATGCAAACTATCAACAACAGAACCATATATGCTTTTCAAGGCATTCGCTACGGGGAACCTCCCATAGGCGAACTCAGGTTCAAGGTGAGGCTCTTGTCTGTATAATTGTTTGCCTGCGATGGTTTGCCTGCGATGGGTGGTTTAGAGAAGGGCTTACCTGGTTTGGGCCAGGAGGCCTGCTGCAGTGTTCCTCCATTCTTATATATTCTTTGCTGAGGTTGTTTCACTTGCTTTATTCTTAGCTAGGTGTTTGCTAATGAGGTTTTTTTTCCTTAGTTGTTTGCTGGTGATGGTCTGTTTACGCAGTTCTGGTGATGGTCTCCTTATGCAGTAGTTCACTAATGATGGTCAAACTTTTCGTTCTTCATTTATGATTGTTTGCTGGTTTACATAGTTGCTTCCTAGTAAGGCTCGTTTGCGTAGTTGTTTGCTGGTGGGAGTAACACCAGCAAACTAGACCACCAAGTGGTATTAAAACAAGGTTTTTTATGTAAAATTTCTTGTTTCAAAGTTACAAAAAATTTAGAGTTTTTGTTTCTGTTTCATGTAGAGGAGAGTGCCACCACAGGTGATGGAGACATCCAGTGCCACCAGAGGTGAAGACACGCAGTACCACCAGAGGTGGTGGAAACACCCAGTGCCATCAGAGGTGGTGGAGACACCCAGTGCCACCAGAGGTGGTGGAGACACGCAGTGCCACCAGAGGTGGTGGAGACACGCAGTGCCACCAGAGGTGGTGGAGACACGCAGTGCCACCAGAGGTGGTGGAGACACCCAGTGCCATCAGAGGTGATGGAGACACCCAGTGCCACCAGAAGTCATAGAGACACCCAGTGCCACCAGAAGTAGTGGAGACACCTAGTGCCACCAGAGGTGGTGGATAGATCCCTAGCCTCACCAAGTGCACATGTTTCTGAATAAGACACATGTGTATTACCTGAGTATCTGAATAAGACACATGTGCAACACCTGGGTATCTGAATAAGACATGTGCAACACCTGAGGATCTGGATAAGAAACATGTGCAACATCTGGGTATCTGAATGAGACACATGTGTAACACCTGAGTATCTGGAAAAGACACATGTGCAACACTTGGGTATCTGAATAAGACACATGTGCAACACCTGAGTATCTGGATAAGACACATGTGTAACACCTGAGTATCTGAATAAGACACATGTGTAACACCTGGGTATCTGAATAAGACATGTGCAACAACTGAGTTTCTGGATAAGACAAATGTGCAACACCTGAGAATCTGAATAAGAAACATGTGCAACACCTGGGTATCTGGATAAGACACGTGTAACACCTGAGTATCTGAATAAGACACATGTGCAACACCTGAGTATCTGAATAAGACACGTGTAACACCTGAGTATCTGAATAAGACACATGTGCAACAACTGAGTATCTGGATAAGTCATATGTGCAACACCTGGGTATCTGGATAAGACACGTGTAACATCTGAGTATCTGAATAAGACACATGTGCAACACCTGGGTATCTGACTAAGACATGTGCAACACCTGAGTATCTGAATAAGAAACATGTGCAACACCTGGGTATCTGAATAAGACACGTGTAACACCTGAGTATCTGAATAAGACACATATGCAACTCCTGGGTATCTGAATAAGACATGTGCAACACCTGAGTATCTGTATACGAAACATATGCAACACCTGGGTATCTGAATAAGCCACATGTGTAACACCTGAGTATCTGAATAAGACACATGTGCAACACCTGGGTGTCTGAATAAGACATGTGCAACACCTGAGGATCTGGATAAGACATGTGCAACACCTGGGTATCTGAATAAGACACATGTGTAACACCTGGGTATCTGAATAAGACACATGTGTAACACCTGAGTATCTGAATAAGACACATGTGCAACACCTAGGTATCTGAATAAGACATGTGCAACACCTGGGTATCTGAATAAGAACATGTGCAACACCTGAGTATCTGGATAAGACACATGTGCAACTCCTGGGTATCTGAATAAGACATGTGCAACACTGAGTATCTGGATAAGACAATGTGCAACACCTGAGATCTGAATAAGAACATGTGCAACACCTGGGTATCTGAATAAGACACGTGTAACACCTGAGTATCTGAATAAGAACATGTGCAACTCCTGGTATCTGAATAAGAAACATGTGCAACACCTGGTATCTGGATAAGACACATGGAACACCTGGGTATCTGATAAGAACATGTGCAACACCTGAGTATCTGATAAGATTCTTGAACACAGAGTTCTGAATAAGACATTCAACACCTGGTATCTGAATAAACATTTAAATCTGTATCTGATTAACATGTTAACACTGGGATCTGGATAGACATGTGCAACATCTGGTATCTGGAAGTACATTGTAACACCTGGTATTGATAAGACATTAATCACCTGTATCTGAATAAAACATGTAACACTGATATCTGATCAAGACATGTAACCTGAGTATCTCATAAGACAGTCAAACCAGTATCTGAATAGCAGTAACCTGCATCTGATAACACGTGTACCTGAGTATTCTGAATACATTGCTGAACACTGGTATCTGATAAGAAGTGTAACACCTGAGCATCGAATAAGCACATGTGCTGGTTCTGATGAATGAACCTGAATTAACACTCAACACTGGTTCTGGACTAGATCACTTAAACCTGAGATTAAAAGAAAAGGAACACCTGTTTCTGATAAGATATTGTAACACCTTTTTGAATACAATTAACTGTATCGATAAGACATCCTGGACGAATAAACTATTGCAACATGAGTACCTTACTAAGAATTCAACACCTGGCTGAAAGACACATTGCACACTCATAGACACGGAACACTGGTTCACTAAGACAGGCTTGCACTCCAGGGATCCTGGAGATAAGACATTTACCTCAACTGTATAACCTGATAAGATATCTTGTCTCTGCATCCTCCTTCCACTAAATACACATGCAAATTCTTAGATATAGGCAAGACACTGGTATCTTTGAATTTAAAATATTGGCAATATTCATTAGTTATTGAATAAAAATGTAATTTATACAGTATTCTTTCATTAAATTCTAGATGATTAAGTAATATTGCACACCTGAGTATCTGAATAAGACATGTGCAACACCTGGTATCTGAATAAGACACATGTGCAACACCTGAGTATCTGAAAAACACGTGTAACACCTGGTATCTGAATAAGACAAAGTGCAACACCTGGGTATCTGAATAAGACATTGTACGTAATAAGACATATACCTGGGATCTGGATAAGAACGTGAACACCTGGGTATCTGAATAAGACACATGTGCAACACCTGAGTATCTGAATAAGACACGTGAACACCTGGTATCTGAATAAGACATGTGCAACACCTGGTATCTGAATAAGACACGTGTAACACCTGATATCTGAATAAGACACATGTGCAACACCTGGGTATCTGAATAAGACCCTGTGCAACACCCGAGTATCTGATAAACAGTGTAACACCTGAGTATCTGAATAAGACATGTGTAACACCTGATATCTGAATAAGACACATGTGCAAACCTGGACTGAATAAGACATGCAACACTGTATCTGGATAAGACATATGTGCAATACCTGAGAATCTGAATAAGAAACATGTGCAACACCTGGGTATCTGGATAAGACACGTGTAACACCTGAGTATCTGAATAAGATACATGTGCAACTCCTGGGTATCTGAATAAGAAACATGTGCAACACCTGGTATCTGGATAAGACACATGGAACACCTGGGTATCTGACTAAGAAACATATGCAACACATATACGTACTTCTTATTCATAGATTTCTTAAACAGATTTCGTGTCGTATTTCATTATCTGTTTTAAGTTCACTTTATTTCTGTATCTATTTACGATTTTACACACGGGAGGTGGATTTCCTCTGCGTACATATGTTGACAGTTTAATTTAATACCTTTTTTAGATAATAATTAATCCCTCTTTTAGGGATTAAATTATTCTTGTCTGGCGATGATCCAGTCATTTACCAAGCCTACCATTTCAGGGGTAACTGCCGTGTTCCGCTGTATGTGATTTTGACCATTTGTCTGCGGGCGGAGGGTCGAGCCTCGAGCAATCTTTTTGTGAATGAATAATCCACACGGTTCTAGCGCTTCACATAAAAAAAAAAAAAAGAGAGAAATGTTTTTGTTTTTTTTACCTGACTCAATTTTAACTTTCATCTCATCCTGGCAGAAAACTATTCCAGCAGAACCTTACTGGGAAAACAACACGCTGGTGGCCGACCATCTGGGGAACATGTGCCCTCAGCGAGGCTTGCTCTTCCAGGGTCCTGTAGGAGATGAAGACTGTCTCTACCTCAACGTCTATACACCTTACGTAAGGCATATTCTCTGTTCTCTTGCTCGTCCTCCTTCCCACCCCCTAAATACACCTATGCAAATTCTTAGAGTAGTTAGGGAGAATGAGCAGTATTATTTTATGTGAATTTTAGCAAATATTAGGCAATATTTATTAGTTTTTTATTGAAAATAAATAATTTGCATACCAGCTATTCTTCCCCTCCATTTAAATTCTTAGATAGATTAAGTAATATTAACAATGGAGGTAGAATTACCGGCAATATGTTAGGTAAAACTGCAGACACATGTACAACTAATGTGATATTTTATTGTAGCAACGTTTCGCTCTCCAGGAGCTTTGTCAAGCGGAACACTGACAATAAAAATATCACATTAGTTGCATGAACATGTGTTTTTCTACCCAACATGAGTAATATTGTTATAGGTAAATATAAGCAAAAAAATTAGGCTACGTTACCCGTTTTGGTTTAAAATAAACAGTAGGAATACAGCAATTTTGCATAAGATCATCTCTTCTGAGTTTTTGATGTCCTCCACAGTTGCCGGACGAACTCAAGCAGAACCACAGCGGCACCTTGCTGCCCGTCATGCTCTTCATCCACGGTGGTGCTTTCATCTCTGGTGACGCTTCCCTCTACACTCCCACCAAACTCCTCGACCGAGATGTCATTCTTGTAGTCATTCACTATCGTCTAGGTTCCTTGGGTGAGCATAACACCAGTGACACGATAGTCCTTAACCTAGATAGTTTTTTCTCTGCTATCTGTTTTTCACTATGTAATTCAGTGTGTTAAGAGGCTGGGTATGAATGGCGGCGAAATCAGAATGTGGATCCATTACAAGAAGCGTTCCATGAGGATCATGAGCTTTGGGCTACATGGTGTTCATGGTCTATTCTATATTAATGACCTTGAAGACAGAATGAAAAGCGACGTAAGTAAACTCACCGACAGCACCAAAATATTAGTGGAAATCGCGAACCCGCTGGTACTTGTGTTTCAGCATTCCATGTGAATTTTAAAACAAGAATATTACATAGTCCTAATACTGGTCTTTGGGGGACTCTGTTAGTCACCCTTTCCCGTCATTGTCTAAATTTTCCACGTCTTTTAAATATAGTATTTCGTAATTCCCCACTGAATGACCTACACGGGTCTAGTGTTTCATATAAGGTAAATAAATAATATAAGAGTGCAACTCTTCTCTCTTAACACGCTAAACCCACAGGGTTCATACAGCGATTTGGCGACTGGAAGATAAACAGATTCGATCCAAGAGAAGAGCAGCCCCAATTCCTTGGACCAAGAGCCCTTCAGCATCACGAAAGATGTCCCTTCCTCATGCTAACTGTTGACCTGATAATATTTTAGTGATTTCTAGATGATATATAATTCTTTTTCATATATTCTTTTCCAATCTTTTTTTATATGGTAAACGCTGGTTTATGTAGCGTGTGTTTGCATGGTTTATTTGCTCATTATATTTATTTATTTATTTTCGTACCTCAGGTTTCTTCAGCTTAGACAACAATGATGCGCCTGGGAACGCTGGCCTCTGGGACCAGATCACAGCCATGCAGTGGGTCAGTTGTGCCCTGTATTGTCCTGAAGGAAGGACACTTTATAGATATATAAATTAATTTATCTTTAGTATCCATTGAATTACAATGAATTACAATATTGTTCAGTGATGACAGTGAATATTAACTGTAATTAGGATCGCTAAAAATTACATTGTTGTAAAAGGAGAGAGAAAAAAAAGCTTTTTGTAAAAGCTATGGACTACTGAGTTGACCAGTTTTTATATCGCCATAGGTGCAGGAGAACATTGAAGGCTTCGGTGGTAACAGTTCGAGAGTTACTATATTCGGAGAGAGTGCTGGGTCCGCCTCGGTCAACTATCACCTTATCTTGGAGAAAAGTAGAGGTGAGTAGCGATGGATTTTCTTTAAGGGATCGTCGACCAGGTAGTGTTCGATTCCAGCAGCAAGTGGATACGTGTTTACACCTGCTGCTGTACCTAGCTGGGTGTTAGTCGACTGTTGTGGGTCGCTCTCCGAGGGGCAAGATCAAAGGACTCTATTGGAAATATAATCAAAATAAAAGCTTTCTCTTCTTCTTCTTCTTCTAGTTCTTCATCTTCATCTTTTTCTTCTTCTTTTCTTCATCTAGCTTAACACAAAATATTAGGATATGTTGCTCATTAATATTATTCAAAATAAACAATATTTTTCAGCATAATATTATTAAGACTAGGTGGTAGGCTGGTCGACAGCAACCACCCAGGGAGGTACTACCGTCCTGCCAAGTGAGTGTAAAACGGAAGCCTGTAATTGTTTTACATGATGGTAGGATTGCTGGTGTCTTTGTTCTGTCTCATAAACATGCAAGGCTTCATGTACGTCTTGCTGCTTCTACTTACACATGCATGTACAAGCATATATATACACACCAATCTGGGTTTTCTTCTATTTTCTTATTAGTTCTTGTTCTTGTTTATTGTCTCTTATATCCATGGATAAGTGGAACAGAATTCTTCCTCTGTAAGCCATGCGTGTTGTAAGTGGCGACTAACATGCCGGGAGCGAGGGGCTAGTAATCCCTTCTCCTGTATACATTACTAAAGTTTAAAAGAGAAACTTTCGTTTTTATTTTTGGACCAGAAGCAAAAGATTTGGCAGGCGATGCAACATACCCCCAGTGAAAAGTAGGGGCGCCATTAGTACACTAAGAGAAAACACAATAAGTGTCATGGGACCCAAGACTGTTCAACAGCCTCCCACCAGCCATAAGAGGAATTACCAATAAACCCCTGGTTGTCTTCAAGAGGGAGCTGGACATATACCTAAAGTCAGTGCCGGATCATCCGGGCTGTGGTTCGTACGTTGGACTACGTGCGGCCAGTAGTAACAGCCTCGTTGAACAGGCCCTGATCCACCAGGAGGCCTGGTCATGGACCGGGCCGCGGGGGCGTTGACCCCCGGAATACCCTCCAGGTAGGTAGACCCTGACTCGGTGGGATACGACCTGTTCGTTGAAAGAGGAAGAATATTATTAAGGTTTCTGCAAACCAAATAATCCGTCAACTCAATCATTCATTGTAAAGAAAGACAAGCGAACAGGGAAGTGATAATACAAAACTTATTCACCTAAAAATATCCTTATTTCAGTTATGTAACTTCTATACTCTTGTCGTAGCCACCACATCCAATCTTGTAGGAAGACACAAAGTTGACAACAAGCTTTTATTGGCACTAAGTTTCGCTCTGTGAATGACAATCAACTTTGCATGATTTTCTTCTGATTTTTTTTTTTTTTTTTTTTTGCAAATTTTCATTATATATCTTGATGTTGTTGGTTCTTTTATGACGTTTTCCTTCACACTGTAAATAACCCATTTTGGACAGAATTAGACACAGCGGGTTATTATTCTTTCACAATGATTTTTTTTCTGGTGCAGGTAATGTGATTAATTTAAAAAAAAATAGTATGCGATAAGGTAAAGGACAATATCAGTAATAAAGCATACAAGTACATAAAAAATATTAAGTACTCTAGGGAATAAAATACTTGTTTTTGCCAATAGGTCTGTTCCACGGCGCCATAGGTGAGAGTGGGTCGGCCCTGGAGCACTGGGCTCACGACCCTGACCCTCTTACCTCTGCCAGTGCTGTCGCAGACGCCAACAACTGTTCAGTGGCCACGCTGTCAGAAATCTATGACTGCATGATGACTAAGCCTGCCGATGATTTGGCCATCAACATGGCTAATTTTGTGGTCAGTGTTTTGTCATTTTGATTTTTTTTTCGATATCTAAAACATCATATGCATTTTCAGTGGTAGCATACCTTACAAAAAGGTGTTATTATGATTTCGTAAGTCATGAAGTAGTATTATACCTTAGACAGAGCTGGGTTTTGAAATGAACTTAGGTAGGATAACAGTTTTCAGTGTAAAACTGATTTGTGAAGAAAATCGTGTGTTGCTTCCCAATTGTATATGACAGTTACAAGTTGGGAATATAATTTTGCCATGGTTTCCTGTCATATTCTCTCACGCAGGATGAGTTTAATATATCAAGCGATGAAATGTGTCAGCCTGAGGTGAGAGGTTTCAATGGGATCATTGAGGACATCGTCAAGTATTCCAGTAAACCTTCATCAGCTACATCAGGAGCTTCCAGGTTTCCGCTGTGAATGACAATCAACCCTATGGATGAGGACTAAACCCTACGGGTTTAGTCCTCATCCATGACAATAGTAATCAAGGTTTACGTTGCACCAGAGTCTGACTTACTAGTACTTGGGAATTACCATCTTTTATGATGACCTCTTATGCGAACAGAAGAAGTGGAATTTTATGAATATTCCCTCATCATCGCTGAGAAGCAAAACAAAAACAAAATAAACATAAAAGAAAACTATATACGTGTACAGTATATACCTGTAGGAAGGTACATACGTATAAGTGCACAGTATATTCAGTATTGCAATAACTTCGCCACGAACACTATTTCACATAAAATAAGCAACACCAAAAAAACTCTAAGACCTACTCATGCATACATTTACATAAATGGATATACATGCACATGTATAACAATGGGAGAAAGACGACAAACGGTAGTAGACGGACATAGCAAAGAACACTGTCAGTAACTTTATCAAGTACTTGACAGAGTCCCCATTGCGAGCTACGTTGATAAAGCCCCCAGTGAACGAAACATTTGTAAGGCCATCAGGGGGTGAAAAGTTGAATAAATAAGAGGTTCTTTCCTATATGCATTTAAACACGTACATTTATACATATATACACACATGTATGCATACGTACGTATACATACACGTTTCCATGAACACATATTGATGGAAGGGTTAATTCACAGCCTTATTATATACCCCATACCCATCCTGTGTACGTTAGTCACTCTACACCCATCCTGTGTACGGTAGTCACTCTACACCCATCCTGTGTACGGTAGTCACTCTACACCCATCCAGAGACATAATAGGTTCACGGACTAGGCTGTGAAGCGTAGGATATAAATAGGACACTTGTATAATACCAGGGTATTTACTGAGGCGACGTTTCGCCCATATGAGCAATATTAATCCAATAATTAGAGTGATTCTTTAACTGTTATGTATCTTACTCGATTGACAGTATTCAGTACCATCTCTTACCAGAGCTGACGACATTACGGCTCACTTTGAGTTTTATCAAGACATGTTAGTAAATAAGATACATATGCAACATTTGGGAGATAAGATAGGGAGATAAGATAGGTCCCCTTAAAAATAATTATGGGTATCTTACTGACAAAGAGAATGAAATGTGCTCTATTTTTAATAATTATTTTCTCTCGGTTTTCACTCAGGAAGACACTAATAATATCCCAAGAATTAGGTATTTTAGTGGGCCTGAAGAAGATAAATTATGTAGTATCACAGTCACTAGCGAAATGGTTATCAAACAGATAGACCGTTTGAAGCAAAATAAATCGCCAGGCCCTGATGAGCTTTTTTCAAGGGTTCTTAATGAATGCAAAATTGAACTCTGTGAACCCTTAACTAACATTTTTAACCTATCTCTTCAAACAGGTGTAGTGTCTGATACGTGGAAGATGGCTAATGTAATTCCTATTTTTAAAGCAGGGGACAAGTCGTTACCATCAAATTACCGCCCAATAAGTCTAACTTCAATTGTAGGCAAATTATTAGAGTCGATTATAGCTGATAACATAAGAAGCCATCTCGATAGGCATAATTTGATTAATGATACTCAACATGGATTCACCAGGGGCCATTCCTGCCTAACTAATTTATTAACTTTTTTCAGTAAGGCTTTTGAGGCAGTTGATCATGATAAAGAATTCGATATTGTTTATTTGGATTTTAGTAAGGCTTTTGATAGAGTACCACATCAGAGACTGTTAAAGAAAGTGGCTGCTCACGGCATTGGAGGAAAAGTGTTTTCATGGATCGAGTCATGGCTCACCAATAGGAAGCAGAGGGTGTGCATTAATGGGGTTAAATCTGAGTGGGGATCTGTAACAAGTGGCGTTCCACAGGGATCGGTTTTGGGCCCGTTGTTGTTTATAATATATATAAATGACCTTGACGAGGGAATTACTAGTGATATGAGCAAATTCGCTGATGACACGAAGATAGGTAGGATAATCGATTCAGACGTAGATGTCACGGAACTTCAGGAGGATTTAGACAAACTCAATTCCTGGTCAGAAAAATGGCAGATGCAGTTCAATGTAGATAAATGCAAAGTTCTAAAGCTCGGGAATGTTCATAACCCTAGCACCTACCAGCTTAATAATGTTGAACTCAGCCGTACAGAATGCGAAAAGGATCTGGGGGTTATGGTAAGCAGCAACCTCAAACCAAGTCAGCAATGCCTAAGCGTAAGAAATAAAGCAAATAGATTACTGGGATTTATATCAAGAAGTGTAAGCAACAGAAGTCCAGCGGTTATATTACAGCTTTATACATCATTAGTAAGGCCTCACCTAGATTATGCAGCTCAGTTCTGGTCTCCATTCTACAGAATGGATATGAATTCGTTAGAAAACATTCAGCGACGAATGACAAAGTTAATTCATAGCATTAGAAATCTTCCGTATGAAGAAAGATTGAAGACCCTTAAATTACATTCACTTGTAAGACGAAGAATGAGGGAGACATGATCGAGGTATATAAGTGGAAGATGGGTATTAATAAGGGATATAAATAAGGTCTTGAGGATATCTCTCCAAGAGAGAACCCGCAATAATGGATTCAAATTGGATAAGTTTAGATTTAGAAAGGATATAGGAAAATATTGGTTTGGAAATAGGGTAGTTGATGAGTGGAACAGTCTGCCTAGTAGGGTCATTGAAGCTATGACCTTGGGTAGTTTCAAATTTAGGTTGGATAAATTCATGAGTGAGAGGGGTTGGATTTGAGTGGGACTCGCACTTGAGTTAATAGAATCTTCAAAGCTTATTTCTTGGGTAGAATTGAAAATTAGGTTGGGGAATTATTCTGCAGTGTTCCTCCTTTCTTATGTTCTTAAAGTTTTCGCTTGCCCAGCAGGGTTTTTCCAGTAGATTTCCGAGGTAATTTTTATACCGGAGACAGTGGCAGAAGTGGAAAGGTAATTATTAGGTTTTCAATAACGTTAGTCCTTCCCTCTGTGTTCGTCTGGAAAAGCCTGCTCGGCAGACGAAACTTGTCGGTAATAAAGATGGAAAAATAAACACATAAGCAGTATAATGTGATCCTTTATTGACAACGTTTCGCCCACGCAGTGGGCTTTATCGAGTCACAGACAGATCTACCTGGAAAATGAGTAACATGACTATATATATTGTATAGTCAGGTGGAGAATGCTGGGTCAGGTGGAGAAAGCTGCATGTGATAATCTTAAAAGTAGTGTGATAGCAGTGTTCCATACGCTATCCCACCTAGAACTCAAGTATGGAACACTGCAGGTCCTTTAAGTTACACAATGTTTTTAACTATCACACTACTTTTAAGACTGTCACATGCAGCTTTCTCCACCTGACCCAGCATTCTCCACCTGACTATACAATATATATAGTCATATTACTCATTTTCCAGGTAGATCTGTCTGTGACTCGATAAAGCCCACTGCGTGGGCGAAACGTTGTCAATAAAGGATCACATTATACTGCTTATGTGTTTATTTTTCCATTGTGTCGGTATTTTATACCATTTATTTCCATCGGTAATAAAGATACTTATGTGTTGCACATGTTCCTTATTCATCAATTTGTCTGTATAAATTAAGGTACATGTGCACATAAGTACAGTTATCATACATAATAACATATTGCTAAACAACCACGTGGGGGAGTTGAATGACAGCTCTAAGCCTTTCGAATTGCAATCAACACATCATCAGGAGCTTGCAATGTTGCATAAATGAGTAAGTGGTCCAGGGAGATCCGTTCAAGGGAACGACTCTAGCTAGAATGAGATGGCATCAAGCACATATGTGTAAATTACCTAGTATAACTCAAAAAAAGTCTCAGACGTTTTATGTAGTGCTTAATGAAGTTTAGAGTTAGCGATACTTAGTCAGATTAAGGCCTTTCTTTGCAGATTGTGACTCTTTACAGAGTAAGAATATGGGTGTTAAACCTGTGGTGTGGGAATGCGTGGAATTTCAGTCTTGTTTTTGTCTTGTTATTGTTCTCTTACGAACAGCACTTTCCATTCCATCATTAATAACTTTTCCTCCATTTCTCCGCATTTATAAATTTACATACTTTTATATACCCCTTGTTGAAACTCTCACTGGAATTTAGTCCATTTGGTCTTCGAATTTAATCTTGCAGATGTCACTAGTTGGTGGAGAGATGCAACAGACAGATTCTGTACACATGGCATTAAGAGAGTATAGTTAAGTTGAAGCGAGAATTTTGAGTGGTCTTATAAATAGGTTGGACAGGTACATGTGGTTGGACGTGAGTTGGACCTGTCTAACGTTGGCCAGTAGGCCTACCTCCGTGGTTCACCATTCTTATGTAATTGTTTCTCAACAGGAGGCTGATCGTAAGGCAGGTGGCATGGGATTCAAAGGCGCCTCACCAGTAACCCAAGGACCTGGCGTGAGTGACCCCCTGGTTACCAAGGATCCCAAGCAGTCCTTCATAGATCACGACATGCTCGACGTCCCTCTCATGATTGGTGCCAACAAACACGAAGGGTCCTTCATCATGGGAAGTAAGTGTTTCTGGCTCTATCTCGTAACTCGTTGTGTAATAAAGCAACAAGGGTTTCCTTTGTTTTAGGGCAGTGAATGTTTTAATTATTTTTTGTTCTTATTCTTTGGAATGTTTGTTGTCTTTAATATCTCGTCAGGATCTATCTCGCTGCACCTAATTTACACCCTGATTTTCAAATTCCATTTCTCGTAGATAGTTTAACTTGTTCAGTTTACCTAAATTATCCTTGAAAATTTTTCAGTTGTCGATATTTCCTACTATGCCCATTTTTTTTCATCATCTTCAAGTATATTTATACAAGATATAGACATATTCCTTCTGGAAGGTTATTTATGTAGATTTAAAAACATCATTGGGGTGAACAATAATCCTTGCGAGACCCCACTAGAAACGTCATCCCACGAATACATTTTCATCTGATCACTGTTCACAACTTTCTTCCAAATAAAAAGACTCACACATTGTAATAATTTACCTTTTACGATTATTAGTATATTGTAAACAGTTCCATATTAATACCTGATGATTAACTCTTATCAAAAATATTTAATATCCAGGTAAATAAAATTGCTCATGCATTTCGTTCTTGTGTAATTTCTGTAACTATGTTATTAGCATAATATACAGGATTTTCCTGAACTGTGAACAAATTGCGTCTGTGTAACTAAATGGTTTAAGTCGGACCGAAACGTCGTTATAAGTTTCAGTGTCTTGTGTACGAGTTATTTGAGTAAATTACTGATCATTTGGATATAAATGTCGTATTACCTTCACTAGCATAAAAAAAACACGTTGTAGAACCTTCCTTGGTACTATGTAGAGCTTTATCAAGCCATGACTTGAAAAAGCTCTACACAGCGAAACGTAGTGGTAGTACCAATAAAATTTTATCCCTCCAAAATGTGAGTCAAGTCTGCAGTGTAGAAACGCTCAGTCCTACTCCCCATTCTTTAATACCGGCCCAATATTTTTTTCGGTTCTCATTTAGGGGGACAATGTACTTTTAATGACATCTCAAAGTTAACAAAGTTTCGTCTCTGGTCATTCCTATGGG
The DNA here is from genome assembly GCA_009830355.1 of Cherax destructor. Taxonomy (NCBI): domain Eukaryota; kingdom Metazoa; phylum Arthropoda; class Malacostraca; order Decapoda; family Parastacidae; genus Cherax; species Cherax destructor. The sequence goes on from WNWK01004909.1 coordinate 93,414, forward strand.
CTCCATTTCATTTAATATTCTTCCATAAACACACTTCAAAAACATTATTTAGTAATCCACTCATTTCTTTCCACAGTTCAACAATTTTGTATCTCTGTATTTTATAGTTCTCATTTACTTTGTGCAAACTTTAAAAAGTAAGTTGACTCCACCTTCCTCTTTGCTCTCACGGGAGAAGTGTATTTATCTCAGTGTATAAATACTCGTGTGTCTAGTTCACTTTAATCCTTATTTTAGGGATTAAAATATTCTTGTCAGATAGTGGAAATATTACGTGCAGTCTAGTGTAGCCGATAGACTTTAAACCCGGTTAACCAACCTCTTCTCTACTGTCCCTTTTTTCAAAATTTCTGTCTTATCGCAATGCCTCTTCTATATTTTTAGTTTGCCTAAATATTTGGTAGGCTTGTCAGTCTGGGACGTTCTGTGCAAATTATTAAACGATTTTTTGCATCGTCTCTCAAAACCTAAACTATGCTTCACTGTTTTATTTATATTTTTTTGGGTTAAATTATTGGATGTCAGTGTCGTAAATATTACAAAATAATGTGTGTGTGTGTGTGTGTGTACTCACCTAATTGTGGTTGCAGGGGTCGATTCATAGCTCCTGGCCCCGCCTCTTCACTGGCCGCTACTGGGTCACTCTTCCTGGACCGACTGAAACAAAATAAATCGCCGGGTCCTGATGAGCTTTTTGCAAGGGTTCTTAAGGAATGCAAAATGGAACTCTGTGAACCAATATCTAACATTTTTAATTTATCTCTTCAAACAGGTGTAGTGTCTGATATGTGGAAGATGGCTAATGTAATTCCTATTTTTAAAGCAGGGGACAAGTCACTACCGTCAAACTACCGCCCAATAAGCCTGACCTCAATTGTAGGCAAATTACTAGAGTCAATTATAGCTGATATTATTAGAAGCCATCTAGATAACCATAATTTGATTAATGATACCCAGCATGGATTCACGAGGGCCGTTCCTGCCTATCTAATTTATTAACCTTCTTCAGTAAAGCTTTTGAGGCTGTTGATCACGATAAAGAATTCGATATTGTTTATTTAGACTTTAGTAAGGCTTTTGATAGAGTACCGCACCAGAGACTGTTAAAGAAAGTGGCAGCTCATGGCATTGGGGGAAAAGTGCTGTCATGGATCGAGTCATGGCTCACCAATAGGAAGCAGAGAGTGTGCATAAATGGGGTTAAATCCGAATGGGGACTTGTAACAAGTGGTGTTCCACAGGGATCAGTCTTAGGCCCATTGTTATTTATAATATATATCAATGACCTTGATGAGGGAATTACTAGTGATATGAGCAAATTCGCCGACGACACGAAGATAGGTAGGATAATTGATTCAAACATAGATGTCATAGAACTTCAGGAAGATTTAGACAAACTTAATTCGTGGTCAGAAAAGTGGCAGATGCAGTTCAATGTAGATAAATGCAATAAGCCTGACCTCAATTGTAGGCAAATTACTAGAGTCAATTATAGCTGATATTATTAGAAGCCATCTAGATAACCATAATTTGATTAATGATACCCAGCATGGATTCACGAGGGGCCGTTCCTGCCTATCTAATTTATTAACCTTCTTCAGTAAAGCTTTTGAGGCTGTTGATCACGATAAAGAATTCGATATTGTTTATTTAGACTTTAGTAAGGCTTTTGATAGAGTACCGCACCAGAGACTATTAAAGAAAGTGGCAGCTCATGGCATTGGGGGAAAAGTGCTGTCATGGATCGAGTCATGGCTCACCAATAGGAAGCAGAGAGTGTGCATAAATGGGGTTAAATCCGAATGGGGACTTGTAACAAGTGGTGTTCCACAGGGATCAGTCTTAGGCCCATTGTTATTTATAATATATATCAATGACCTTGATGAGGGAATTACTAGTGATATGAGCAAATTCGCCGACGACACGAAGATAGGTAGGATAATTGATTCAAACATAGATGTCATAGAACTTCAGGAAGATTTAGACAAACTTAATTCGTGGTCAGAAAAGTGGCAGATGCAGTTCAATGTAGATAAATGCAAGGTTCTGAAGCTCGGAGTGTCCATAACCCAAGCACTTATAAGTTAAATAACGTAGAACTTAGCCATACAGATTGCGAGAAGGACTTGGGGGTGATGGTAAGCAGCAACCTTTAACCAAGACAGCAATGCCTAAGCGTACGTAATAAGGCAAATAGATTACTGGGATTTATATCAAGAAGTGTTAGCAACAGAAGTCCAGAGGTTATATTACAGCTTTATACATCATTAGTAAGGCCTCACCTAGATTACGCAGCTCAGTTCGGGTCTCCATATTACAGAATGGACATAAATTCGTTAGAAAACATTCAGCGTAGAATGACTAAATTAATACATAGCATTAGAAATCTTCCTTACGAAGAAAGATTGAAGACCCTAAAATTACATTCACTTGTAAGACGTAGAATGAGGGGAGACATGATCGAGGTATACAAGTGGAAAATGGGTATTAACAAAGGGGATATAAATAAGGTCTTGAGGATATCTCTCCAAGAGAGAACCCGCAATAATGGATTCAAGTTAGATAAGTTTAGATTTAGAAAGGATATAGGAAAGTATTGGTTTGGAAATAGGGTAGTTGATGAGTGGAACAGTCTGCCTAGTAGGGTTATTGAAGCTAGGACCTTAAGAACATAAGAAAGGAGGAACACTGCAGCAGGCCTGTTGGCCCATACTAGGCAGGTCCTTCACAATCCATCCCACTAACAGAATAATTGCCCAACCTAATTTTCAATTCTACCCAAGAAATAAGCTTTGAAGATTCTATTAACTCAAGTGCGAGTCCCACTCAAATCCAACCCCTCTCACTCATGAATTTATCCAACCTAAATTTGAAACTACCCAAGGTCCTAGCTTCAATGACCCTACTAGGCAGACTGTTCCACTCATCAACTACCCTATTTCCAAACCAATATTTTCCTATATCCTTTCTAAATCTAAACTTATCCAATTTGAATCCATTATTGCGGGTTCTCTCTTGGAGAGATATCCTCAAGACCTTATTTATATCCCCCTTATTAATACCCATCTTCCACTTATATACCTCGATCATGTCTCCCCTCATTCTTCGTCTTACAAGTGAATGTAATTTAAGGGTCTTCAATCTTTCTTCATACGGAAGATTTCTAATGCTATGAATTAACTTTGTCATTCGTCGCTGAATGTTTTCTAACGAATTTATATCCATTCTGTAATATGGAGACCAGAACTGAGCTGCGTAATCTAGGTGAGGCCTTACTAATGATTTATAAAGCTGTAATATAACCTCTGGACTTCTGTTGCTTACACTTCTTGATATAAATCCCAGTAATCTATTTGCTTTATTTCTTACGCTTAGGCATTGCTGTCTTGGTTTAAGGTTGCTGCTTACCATCACCCCCAAGTCCTTCTCGCAATCTGTATGGCTAAGTTCTACGTTATTTAAGAACATAAGAACATAAGAATGGAGGAACACTGCAGAAGGCCTACTGGCCAATACAAGGCAGGTCCTTATCAAAACCACCACTACCTAAGAATTTACTCCTGTACTCACGACACTAATCAAACCCAGCCCCTCCCACTCATATATTTGTCCAATCTCTTTTTAAAGCCACCCAAGGTCCTAGCCTCTATCACCCTACTCGGAAGATTGTTCCACGCATCTACAACTCTGTTCGAAAACCAGTACTTGCCTATGTCCTTTCTAAATCTAAATTTATCCAATTTAAATCCATTATTTCTGGTTCTTACTTGGTTCGATATCCTCAGTATTTTATTAATATCTCCTTTGTTTATGCCCATCATCCACTTGTACACCTCGATGATATCTCCCCTCATTCTACGTCTCTCCAGAGAGTGGAGATTCAATGCTCTAAGTCTATCTTCATACGGGAGATTTCTTATACTGTAAATCATTTTAGTCATTCTTCTTTGTATGTTCTCCAATGAATCTATTCCATCCTGTAGTAAGGAGACCAAAACTGAGCTGCATAATCCAAATGAGGTCTCACTAGTGATGTATAGAGTTGTAAAATAACTTTTGGACTTCTGTTGCTTATACTTCTTGAAATAAATCCTAGTAATCTGTTAGCCTTATTGCGCACACTTAGGCACTGTTGTCTTGGCTTTAGATTTCTGCTTACCATGACTCCCAAGTCTTTTTCACATTCTGTATGATCAAGCTCAACTTCACCTAGTTTATAAATTCGAGGGATATTTTCATTACCAACGACTAGCACCTTACACTTGTCCACATTGAACTTCATCTGCCACTTTTCAGACCAAGACATTAATTTATCCAAATCCTCCTGGAGTTCATTGGTATCCTCCTCAGAATGAATTATACGGCCTATTTTTGTATCATCAGCAAATTTACTCATGTCACTTGCAATTCCTTCATCAAGGTCATTTATGTAAATTATGAACAACAATGGGCCCAAAACTGATCCTTGTGGAACGCCACTGGTGACAAATCCCCATTCAGATTTGACCCCATTAATGGAAACTCTCTGCTTTCTATTGGTAAGCCATGCTCTATCCATGCTAGAACTTTACCTCCTATACCATGAGCTGCCACCTTCTTAAGAGTCTCTTGTGAGGTACTCTATCGAAGGCCTTACTGAAATCCAAGTAAACTATATCATATTCTTTATCACTGTCTACTGCCTCAAATGTTTTATTGAAAAACGTCAGTAAATTTGTCAGGCAGGAACGACCTCTCGTAAACCCATGCTGAGATTCATTAATCAAATTATGTTCTTCAAGGTGACTTCTGATAATATCAGCTATAATTGATTCTAATAATTTGCCTACTATAGACGTGAGGCTTATTGGACGGTAATTTGATGGACTGGACTTATCCCTGATTTGAATATAGGAACTACATTAGCTATCTTCCACATCTCTGGCACAACACCAGTTAGGGTGGACGTGTTAAACACATTCGTTAATGGCTGACTAAGTTCCATCTTGCATTCTTTAAGTACCCTGGAAAACAACTCGTCGGGTCCTGGGGACTTATTTTGCTTCAGTTTATCTATCTGTTTGATAACCATATCCCTCGTGACAGTAATATTAGTTAATTTGAATTCTTCAGGAACTGAATAATAGTTAATTTCTGGAATCTCATTTACGTCTTCTTGTGTAAAGACTGACAAAAAATAGTCATTAAATAGAGAACACATTTCCAGTTCGTTATCCGTCAGCTGTCCATTCCCAATTTTCAGAGGTCCTACCTTTTCCCTCACCTTCGTCCTGTACACTTGAAAGAACCCTTTTGGATTAGTCTTTGATTCATTAGCAACCTTAATCTCATAGTCACGTTTAGCCTTTCTAATCCCTTTTTTTACTTCTCTTTTCAACTGAACATATTGGTCAATAAGGTTAACATCTCCTCTTTTGATGCGCCTATAAATTCCTCTTTTCTCCCCTAATAGATGTTTTAGCCTCCTGTTAATCCATTTGGGATCGTTATTATTTGACCTAAATTCTCTCTGGGGAATAAACATACTCTGTGCACGTTGTACATTATTAAGAAAAAAATCATAAACGCAGATCCCATCGTAATCGTTAGCTAGATTACCCCAGTCGAGATTAGACAGGTGTTCCCTAAGTCCAATATAATCGGCAGAACGAAAATCAGGAACTTTTACCGTATTATCCCTATTCTCGTACTCCCATGTAATATTAAAGGTAATGGATTTGTGATCACTAGCTCCAAGCTCTTCAGTGATCTCCAGATTATTTACAAGAGTTTCTTTATTTGACAAGACTAGGTCGAGCAAATTATTACCTCTGGTAGGCTCCGTCACACACTGCTTCAGAAAACAGTCCTGAACTACTTCCATAAAGTCACTGGACTCCAGATTACCGGTCAAAGAAGTCCAGTCAATTTGACTAAAGTTAAAATCCCCTACTATCACTACGTTATTGTGCCTAGAAGCCCTAACAATTTCGTCCCAAAGAAGTCTCCCTCTATCGTGATCCAAGCCTGGAGGTCGGTATATTACACCTAGAATCAGTTTTTCTTGACCTTCTAGAAACTCTACCCAAACTTATAAGTGCTTGGGTTATGGACACTCCCGAGCTTCAGAACCTTGCATTTATCTACATTGAACTGCATCTGCCACTTTTCTGACCACGAATTAAGTTTGTCTAAATCTTCCTGAAGTTCTATGACATCTATGTTTGAATCAATTATCCTACCTATCTTCGTGTCGTCGGCGAATTTGCTCATATCACTAGTAATTCCCTCATCAAGGTCATTGATATATATTATAAATAACAATGGGCCTAAGACTGATCCCTGTGGAACACCACTTGTTACAAGTCCCCATTCGGATTTAACCCCATTTATGCACACTCTCTGCTTCCTATTGGTGAGCCATGACTCGATCCATGACAGCACTTTTCCCCCAATGCCATGAGCTGCCACTTTCTTTAACAGTCTCTGGTGCGGTACTCTATCAAAAGCCTTACTAAAGTCTAAATAAACAATATCGAATTCTTTATCGTGATCAACAGCCTCAAAAGCTTTACTGAAGAAGGTTAATAAATTAGATAGGCAGGAACGGCCCCTCGTGAATCCATGCTGGGTATCATTAATCAAATTATGGTTATCTAGATGGCTTCTAATAATATCAGCTATAATTGACTCTAGTAATTTGCCTACAATTGAGGTCAGGCTTATTGGGCGGTAGTTTGACGGTAGTGACTTGTCCCCTGCTTTAAAAATAGGAATTACATTAGCCATCTTCCACATATCAGACACTACACCTGTTTGAAGAGATAAATTGGGTAGTTTCAAATTTAGGTTGGATAAATTCATGAGTGAGAGGGGTTGGATTTGAGTGGGACTCGCGCATGAGTGGGTAAAATTGTAAAAGCTTATTTCTTGGGTAGCATTGAAAATTGGGTTGAGCAAATATTCTGTTAGTGGGACGGATTGTGAAGGACCTGCCTAGTATGGGCCAACAGGCCTGCTGCAGTGTTCCTCCTTTCTTATGTTCTTATGTTCTTATACCTCTTCTTAAAGCTATGTATGGAGCCTGCCTCCACTACATCACTTCCTAAACTATTCCACTTCCCGACCACTCTGTGACTGAAGAAATACTTCCTAACATCTCTGTGATTCATCTGAGTCTTCAACTTCCAACTGTGTCCCCTTGTTGCTGTGTCCCATCTCTGGAACATTCTGTCTCTGTCCACTTTGTCAATTCCTCTCAGTATCTTATTTGTTATGCCATCCCTATCTCTCCTGTCCTCCAGTGTCGTCAGGTCGATTTCCCTTAACCTCTCCTCGTAGGACATACCCCTTAGCTCCGGGAGTGTGTGTGTGTACTCCTGGCCCCGCCTCTCTTCACTGGTCACTTGTGTGTGTGTGTGTGTCTTGGTCTCACATATGTGCTGATAAGTGACTTGAGAGAAATTCTTCATCATCATGTGTGTGTTTGCTAGGCTTGCACAATGCACTGCTAATGTTACTCTGTTTGTACCCAAGTTTGACGTAATGTTTATTTAGTCTTTTTTTTCTCCATTTCGTAAGTTTTCTTCGGTTTCCGTTATAGCCTGTGCGGGAGTCTCATTAATTTCCACTTGTTTCGGCTGAACACATTCTCAGAGCATCGAAATGCCATCAAATGACTCATTACTTTCTCACACTAGCTTCCTCCTCCTATCTCGGGCTCACTGACACTTCCTTGGCTGGGCTCACTGACACTTCCTTGGCTGGGCTCACTGACACTTCCTTGGCTGGGCTCACTGACACTTCCTTGGCTGGGCTCACTGACACTTCCTTGGCTGGGCTCACTGACACTTCCTTGGCTGGGCTCACTGACACTTCCTTGGCTGGGCTCACTGACACTTCCTTGGCTGGGCTCACTGACACTTCCTTGGCTGGGCTCACTGACACTTCCTTGGCTGGGCTCACTGACACTTCCTTGGCTGGGCTCACTGACACTTCCTTGGCTGGGCTCACTGACACTTCCTTGACTGTGAAGATGTTGTGAAACCTCTTGAGCTTACGTTAAGTATCCTTTGTGTTGTCTCTGAATAGTTCTTCCATATTTCTTCAGTCTTATCAGTTCGCGTTCTACCTGCATATACTGTATATATTTTTTTTCTGATATGGATGTGGTGTACATTTCCTAGGATGAAGAGCTCTGGTTCTGCCTTTGCTCACTACGATGCTTACTGTTGCTTTATGATCTTACTTTCCTATTTTTTGTCTTCTAATGCATGGGCTGCACGGGATAACTATAAAAAAAAAATGACGCCTTCAGGATTTACTGCTCTACCTGCATAATCAGTGAGGCTTTCATAGTGTTTCGTGTTTTCACATTGTAACATTGACTTTAAACTGTTTTCTAAAGTACAGATCCCACGTCACTTCAAAGGTATCATTCTCATTAATAATAAAAATAACAGTATAGTACAATTATTATTATTATTATTATTATAGAGACCATGATTGTTATTTTCAATGTTTTTATAGTTATTTCTACTTTTATAATAATTAATTTACAATAATAATAGTATTAATATCAGTTTCATTAGTATAATTATTACTACTACTTTGAATGATACTACATATCATTTATCATTACTATTACAGTTGGCTGCATGTCACTTGTTCACCACCAGTAAAGAATAATTTAATCCTTAAAATAGGGATTAAAACAAATTCTCAGTGTATATATACTGAAAGATACGCCTCTCGGAGAAGTGGATAAAAAGGCTTCAAGGAAGAATATTTGGATTTCTTCCTGAAGCCATTTGAATATTCCACTTCCTCTACCACCCCATCTTTTCATTCTTTTTTTTTACCAATAGGTATGTTTTATTACATAATATGGTACAAAAGATTTAAGAGATACATTGTTGGTATAAAGATGACATATACAGTACACAAGGTGTGAGAGATACATGTCTAGTACTTATTGTTATATGTTTGTCACTGATTATAATGCGAAAATCTCATCCAGCTCCTCAGAGCTGGGGCGCGTGCCCAGAATACAGCATGCATTACCCCTCTGAACAGCAGCGCTGAGTCGCTGGAGTCGAGGAACTTAGATGCACTATATATATATATATATATATATATATATATATATATTATATATATATATATATATATATATATATATATATATATATATATATATATATATTAGAGGTATTGGGTAGATGGCGGGAATATTTTGAGGAACTTTTAAATGTCGATGAAAAAAGGGAGGCGGTAATTTCATGTACTGGCCAGGGAGGTACAACATCGTTTAGGAATGAAGAAGAGCAGGATGTGAGTGTGGGGGAGGTGCGTGAGGCAAGTGTATGGAATAGGTAGTAAGTTACTGAAGGCTGTAAAGAGTTTTTATGAGGATAGTGAGGCTCAGGTTAGGGTGTGTAGGAGAGAGGGAGATTACTTCCCAGTAAAAGTAGGTCTTAGACAGGGATGTGTAATGTCACCATGGTTCTTTAATATATTTATAGATGGGGTTGTAAAAGAAGTAAATGTTAGGGTGTTGGGGAGAGGGGTGGGATTAAATTATGGGGAATTAAATGCAAAATGGGAGTTGACACAGTTACTTTTTGCTGATGATTCTGTGCTTATGGGAGATTCTAAAGAAAAGTTGCAAAGGTTAGTGGACGAGTTTGGGAGGGTGTGTAAAGGTAGAAAGTTGAAAGTGAACATAGATAAGAGTAAGGTGATGAGGGTATCAAACGATTTAAATAAAGAAAAATTGGATATCACATAGGAGAGAGGGATTATGGAAGAAGTAAATGTTTTCAGATATTTGGGAGTTGACGTGTCAGCGGATGGGTTTATGAAGGATGAGGTTAACCATAGAATTGATGAAGGAAAAAAGGTGAGTGGTGCGTTGAGGTATCTGTGGAGACAAAAAACGTTATCCATGGAGGCAAAGAAGGGAATGTACGAAAGTATAGTGGTACCAACACTCTTATATGGGTGTGAAGCATGGGTTGCAAATGCTGCAGCGAGGAGGAGGCTGGAGGCAGTGGAGATGTCCTGTCTAAGGGCAATGTGTGGTGTAAATATTATGCAGAAAATTCGGAATGTGGAAATTAGGAGAAGGTGTGGAGTTACTAAAAGTATTTGTCAGAGGGCTGAAGAGGGGTTGTTGAGGTGGTTTGGTCATTTAGAGAGAATGGATCAAAGTAGAATGAATTGGAGAGCGTATAAATCTGTAGGGAAGGAAGGCGGGGTAGGGGTCGTCCTAGAAAGGTTGGAGGGAGGGTAAAGGAGGTTTTGTGGGCGAGGGGCTTGGACTTCCAGCAAGCATGTGTGAGCGTGTTAGATAGGAGTGAATGAAGATGAATGGTTTTTGGGACCTGACGAGCTGTTGGAGTGTGAGCAGGGTAACATTTTGTGAAGGGATTCAGGGAAACCAGTTAATTGATTTAGTTGGACTTGAGTCCTGGAAATGGGAAGTACAATGCCTGCACTTTAAAGGAGGGGTCTGGGATAGTGACAGCTGGGAGGGACTATTCTCAGCTGTCGTATCTGAGCTCCTCTGCAAAGACAGTGATTATGTATGAGTGTGGTGAAAGTGTTGAATGATGATGAAAGTATTTTCTTTTTGGGGATTTTCTTTCTTTTTGGGACACCCTGCCTCGGTGGGAGACGGCCGACTTGTTGAAAAAAAAATATATATACATGTATATATATATATATATAATACTTGCACCATTATTGTTAATACTAATTAAAAAATATATTACTATTATTATAATTATTATTAAAAGAAGAAGTAATGTTAGTACTAATATTACTGTAATTGCCATTGACATTTATGTAGTTATTTATATTGTTATTTATATTGTTATGCTAATGATCGCAGTTATTATATGAATTATGCTTCTTTCTCCGGCTGTAGTTATGTACAACGAATACATCGTACTGAATAACAAGACGAATGATACGGAATACTTCCGCACTGACATGATTGATGATATTCTCGGCGCCTTTGGTAAGTACTATATATTTTTTCTAGAAAAAAATATTGTTTCACTGTATTTCACTGGGTAACTTTTTTTTTTTTTTTTGCAAAAGTCATGTTTAGTTTAATTTAATATATATATATATATATATATATATTTTTTTTTTTTTTTTTTTTTTTTTAAATATAGGATGGGGTCCACCTCTGGTGCAAATTGTGGGACAAATATATATATATATATATATATATATATATATATATATATATATATATTATGCTAATTTCCCCCCTACCCCCCCAAAAATGAGCCTAGTTTTTCTTCCATAGCATCTACAGTAACGTCATATATTAGGAATCCATATATTCTCGTCACATTAGAAATTTGTCAGGAAGCAAAGAATTAATTATGCATCTAATTTTCGTACGATGAAAATTCAATTATACATGTAAAGACATTCCAAATCGTCTTAAAATCTTGCTTAACAACACACATATGAACATTTCTCTCTAATTGTGTTCCTCTCGAATGAAACGCCAGATGTAGTCATCCATCATGGTTTCAACCCATCCTGCCATAGACTGAATCTCGTCAGTCACGTTTCCCAAAGTTGGTCTGAAAAAGACCAGGTGTGAGGGTAAACATTAAAATCCGAGGGGCGTTCTGTCCCTAGTTTCCTCTATTGTTTAATCAAAAATTCAACCTGCTCTCTGAAGTTTTCATTCTTGTCGATCCTTAAAAACCCATACACTATAAGCTGACATGAAGATCTAGTTGAGTACAAATAGGAAGCGAGTCTGTCTCGCGCTCACCAGACGGAGGATCAAGTCTCCACCAAGTCCTGTACTCAATGATCCACATGGGTTTAGCGCTTAATATAAAATTAAAAAAAATATATAAGGTGACATGCTTATCAAGCACTTTTTTTAACAGCAGTCATTCTGTTCTCCAACTGTTGAGCTCCAAACATCCGCCTCTTCTCTGGTCTCACAAATACATACCAGCTTTATTTTAGGCTTCAGATAATTTTTTTTAAGGTTATTAAGCGGATATGTTTCAAGGCATCGCATTCATAAGCTAATGGTTTGATGAACTACAAAATGCCAGCCAATATTTGGAGAAGAGATTATTTGTGTATATTGCATGCACCAGGAATTATTTCCTCTCTAACAGGACATTCTCTCCTGACATAGTATTTGCTGCCTGCTCTCCTGTGTCATAATGGCAGAAAGCAGGGATGGTGAGTGTACCCACCTGGCATACCCAGCAGGAATCCTAACATCTTGAGGTTTCCACATGACTCCCATTTGTGTTCTTTGTATTTGATCTTGTTCAGCAAACACTTCACATTACATACTCCACAATAAACCTGAACTAACCATGATATGTCTAGGTTGCTAATAGCATTTTAACATAACATGAACTGCAAGATTGGACACACACACACACAGAGTGCCACTAAGACTCAATTGTGGTATTTGACAGGTGTCATTGACACCACCGGCAGCATCGCACGATCAATGGTCGAGAGTTACATTAGAGGAACTGACTTGGGAGACTTCGAAGCGGCCTCTCCTGGACTCATTGACGTAAGTTATATGTTAATAACTTATTATTATATATATATATATATATATATATATACATATATATATGCATGCAATAAGATCACAGTAACCAGGTGATATCACAATATTCAGAACAACCACTGTGAAAAAAAAATAGTGAACATCCAAGTGATTTCGTGATTTCTCACATTATCAGAGACCTGTAAAAATAATAGAACAGTAGAAGGCTTATAAGGCTGAGATGTCACCTCAACTACGACATTAACACTCACCCTATTATGTTGCGGGTGGGAGTGTTAAGGACCTGTACACATAGCTTAAATTCTTTCCAAAATTTCTTAACCAAACTATTATTCATATTAAAATCAACACTCTTATTATAAAGCTTGATTCAATTATATTTCCCTCAACCATAGACGACCTTGATACAACTTTCTCTGCCTTTCAAAAATCATTTTGGTGGTTATTCACGTGTGAGATTTTAACCACCAAATTGATATATGAATAAAGTTTTTCCAAGTTATAAGTGTCTTTCTAATAGAGTTTATGAGTTTAACAGTTATTAATCTACACTCATACACTTGTTATACAAACTTACACACAAGTGGCCAACTCAACTTATTCTGTAAGGATTGTTTTGCGTATTTTTATTTACTTTTTTATTTGTTGTAACTTCGAAAAATCATGATTAAATGCGCTTGTATGGAACGGACTTTAAATATGCTAAACATTATTAAGCTACATTAAGTTATATAAACTATGGCAAGTTTTCATTAGATTACTAAGTTAGTCTTGGTGTAAATTATACACATTTCATATTTAGATTACTCTCGTGAATATATTTGTCAATTATGAGTGTGTCTCATAAATAATATTTTACTTCAAATAATAATAACATTTTTATACTTCAAATAATAATAATAATAATAATAATATTATTATTATTATTATTATTATTATTATTATTATTATTATTATTATTTACGTATTATTTAATTTACTTAATCAATCAGTTTCACAAGATTTTCTTAACGGTGGCATTGCGTTGTTGTTTGGCAGATGACGGGAGTGATGTTCTTGAAGGCAGGAGCCTGGAAGACAGCCCTCCACCACGCCGAGTACACCAACAAGACTTTCTTCTATTCCTTTGACTTTGAGTCTGACGACACCATGTTCTCCTGGTTGTTTATTGAACATAGTCACGTGCCCTTCAAAACAGGTGAGTCTTCCATGGAAGTGAAAGATTTTTATGTCAGTTAATCCCAAACACTTACTGAAATAGTGTTTCAACAGTGTTTAATTATTTTAAGCTAACCTTTCTCTATTACTCGGCCCACAAACGTAGGAATCTTAACTGCTATGTTTATTTAGCGATTTGCATGTCGCTGTATTTTTATTTATTATTGACTTTGGGTGAAATTTCAATGAATACGAGTTTCCACGGGTAATGGCTGCTGTCTGTTGGGTATCTTACAGTAAAGCTCACACCTATCTTCCTTCAGTTGTGGGAGGAGGGGGAAAATGTTGGTTGAAAAGCTAAGGGGCTCTTGATCCGAGGAAATGGAGTTACTTTATTCTTCCTAGGGTCGAATTTGATTACCTCCCAGGCGCTGTATGACATAAAGGGTTCAGTGCCCCTTAAGCCCCCCCATCCCCGCCCGAATCGGTTCTTGAAGCATCTCTGATTCAGCACCAACTCCACTGGGAACGTCTCTCGTTACTGTATTAATGCTACCGTTGATTTTTCGATTACTAAATGTTCCTATAACTGTCATTACCTGATGCGTTTGGCAATGACCCGATGACGAACTATTGGAAAAGAGTGTTCGGTGACGTGTAACTCTGTGGTACCGTGTTCCTCTCACCTCTGTGGAACGCAGATTCAATCACTGCAGAGTTGAAACATCAGGAAGTTCCATTCCCTCTGTTGCTCCTGTTAACCTTGCAGTAAATATATAACTGAGTTTCAAACACCTGAGAGAAGTAGTCGAATATACCATTGTTCTGTCTTTGTTAATTGTTAGTAGTGGAATTAGGAGAGAAATAATGAATGTGAATGCCAGTGGAATGGAGTGAGAATCCTGAGTACATTTATAATTAAGAGAACATGAAAGTAAAGAAGCACAGTGATGGAGCAATTTTCAACGTAAATATACTAAGGGACGTTCGAGTAGCCAGGCTTAAGCTTGGTTGCAGTTACAGTGCTTATAGCTACTGGTACATCTTTTTGGGAAGATGATCAAGCTTGTAAAAATTGCAGCCTGCTTTATGGTCGCCTATTGAAGACTGTATGCCTGACTGCCCACTTTATGAGGAATTAAAGATCGTACAGTAACCTATATATGTCAATTATCTAATTAGTGAAAATAAAATACCAGAAATTTTAAACAGGTATCCTAAATTTATTTGCAATAGATAAAATATATGTTGTAAGTATATGCCCAAATGTATTCCTGTCAACCTCATTTGGGGCCTGGTTCCTAGGCCTTTTATGTATACATATTCATTACTGTCCACATGATGGATATGAGGGGTGAACAATATGCTACAATATGAGGGGTGAACAATGTGCTACAATATGAGGGGTGAACAATGTGCTACAATATGAGGGGTGAACAATGTGCTACAATATGAGGGGTGAACAATGTGCTACAATATGAGGGGTGAACAATATGCTACAATATGAGGGGTGAACAATGTGCTACAATATGAGGGGTGAACAATATGCTACAATATGAAGGGTGAACAATATGCTACAATATGAGGGGTGAACAATGTGCTACAATATGAGGGTGAACAATATGCTACAATATGAGGGGTGAACAATATGCTACAATATGAGGGGTGAACAATATGCTAGCCACTTCGACGGCAAAAATCATAATCAAATCAGGTGTTGTGATATGATGGCGTACCTTAGACTGGACAAGACTTGGAACAAGCTACTGTTGGATAATAGCTCTTGTCCTGTAAGTTCATATGTAAATAAAAGTTACAAATGTTTCCTGTGTTCGGTTGGTAGTGCACTCAATTCACACAATGAGTGTCCATGGTTCGATCCCCTGTGCAGTTGGAAGCGTTGGGCATGTTTCCTTACACCTGATGCCCTTGTTCACCTAGCAGTATGTAGGTACCTGAGTGTTACCTGACTGGTGTGGATCGCATCCTGGGGGGCTTAGATAGGGCTGGGCTTTGAAATGAGCTGAGGCAGGATAACAACTCTTAGCCAGTAAAACTGATTTGTGTAAAGAAAAATTATTTCCCGTAGGTGTGACACACTCAGACGAACTCATGTACCTGTTCGCATTCCCCGCCGTGATGGAGGGTCAGCAGATTATGGTGAAGGACCGCATAGTACGAATGTGGACCAATTTTGCCATATACGGGTACGTTACACACCGATGCTCACCTGATGTGCATACACGTACATTCAGTGGAGAAAAATAACAAATCAGAAAAACATGAGCGCTGACATGCGTTTTCACACGCACACATGTTCTGTGCTAGTATTTCTGTACTGTGGTATTTTTTTCATGTTCTGGTCATGCGTTTTATAGTAATTTCTGAGTATACAAACATACATATTTATCAAGCCGTCACGTGACAAGGACAAGTATTAGGTGGCACACTCTTCTTTCCTGATGGACAAAACATCGCCATATATATAAACACATGCAAGGTTCTCCACACTGAAGTGTAAAGTGAACATTTCAATGAAGGTTTTCGTGTGGTCACTCAAATATCTTCAGATGCACAAATAACCCCCACTTAAGAGAGGGAAAGTAATGACGACGTTTCGGTCCGACTTGGACCACTGACAAATCACACTGAAGCGAGAAGGGAGAAGCCAGGCTATTATGACTTTTTATTCTTTATCTTCATATATTATGTATAATTGACTGTAGTGATCCTGGTTATGTTGTAGTCGTTTGTTTTTGTGATTAGCAAATTACAGGCAAAATACATATAGAGCAAATTTAACAGCATAAATGCACTTAATTATGTATAATAACGTATACACAGTGTACATCCCTCAGTGTACATCCCTCAGTGTATATACACTAAGAGTTTTTAACACAAGTAGTTTTCTCCACCGTTTCTTGTGCTGAATGACCCGCATGGGTTTAGCATTTACCATAAACAGTATTAATATAGAGTGACCAGTAGTGTACAAGAGAGATGTAGCCTTAATGTCCTTCGTGTAGTCGACATGTTTTTAACCTAACCAATCAACTTTTCAGCGACCCTACACCTGATGAAGACCAGACAAGCTGGAGCGATCTCCAAATACCCAAGTGGAAGCCACTAACGACACAGGAACATAACTATATGCTCATCCAGGACGAGTGTACTCAGGAACTGGAGTACCCGAATAGGTAACTCATGTGTGACTGTGTTATGTGTGTTTTCGTGTGATAAATGGAGAGTTAGTGGGGTGACCGGCTGATGGAGCACCGCCACGCCTGTGTTGGTGTTTTGGTGCTAAGAAGGTGAATGGGAGGAATGTTCATTTCACTTTTAGTTACCCATTTCTCAATATGTATAGCATTCACACACACACACTATTCTTTTTCTTGACACGAGGATTTTTACAGGGTTATACTAAAATTTAATTTACAAACTAAGAGCTTTTACCTGCTCCAGTTCATTTGAAAGACTTTCTATTGTTATGAGACATACTAATAAGGACCAAGATGAAGTTGGAGCCAGCTGTGGGCCAGCGATTTCATTTAGTCAACTGGCTTTATTTCATTAATGTCGTCATGCTAGACGAGCATGTTCCCAGAGTCGAGTTATTCTATGAATGTATGATCCCACATGAAGCGTTCTTGAGAAGGGTGCAGCCACAGTATAGCTGCTGTTTGCTGCCCTTTTTTTTTATAAAAGTTGTCTTCTTGCTGTCCGCATCTCTCTGGTGTTGAAGGTTCTGCTCAAATGACAGATATATCCACTCCGGGTTGATGCGAAAGGTAAGTCGTCTTTCTTTGTTTTCTATTCTGCCCAGAAGTCGTAAATAAGACGGGGGGGCAGGCAATCCAAGAAAGTGGAGCATATGTACCGCGCTAAACCACAGGGGTTATACAGCTTGTACCTTCTATTCGTACAGAGTTTTGCATACTCTACTGTCGAGCAAGTACGAGATACGCCTTAGTGCTGTTACCTTCTTGGCTGCTTTGCTTGCAAGATTTACTACGTGGTTCTTCATTGTTAGTTTGGAATCAAATTTCTACCCAAGGATATCCACCTCATCCTCTGGTTCCAACTCTCTCCCATTCATTCTTACCATTGCTCCAGCATTACCATTATGGTGCCTAGAAACCGTCATCAATTGTGTTTTGTCAGAAGCAAAGGTAGCCTGCCATCTTTTTTCCCAGGCTGATATAGCTGTAAAGCTGATTGATGTAACTTAGAGCAGCTGGCATATCCTGTTTTAATAAGCAAATATCAGAGAACAGTCATCTGCATATGCATGGGATTCTTGAATGAGTTGAAGGTCATTAAATTAGACGTTCCATAACAATGGCCCAAGCACACTTTCCTGTGGAACACTTCCACCGATTGAGTGTCCTGTTAAAAATCTACCTTGAAGGTAATCACTAAGGAGGCATAGTACTTGCAGTTTTGCCAAGAGTCCCTAGTGCCATACTCGGGCGAACACACCAGTAATCTCCAGTGCTAGTACACAGCTGATCTTGGATTCATCCAGTGACTGGTGGCACTGAGTGGGGAGGTTTAACAGCAGATCAGCAGCAGAGTGCACCTTTTCTGAAGCTATATTGATGGTCACAAAGAAGCGAGTGGTAGTCGAACAAAGCTCTTATCTGCCATGAGATTATTGTCTCAAGAATCTTGCCAGTAACTGACAGGAGTGGCACTGATCTGTAGTTACTGATTTCCGCTTTGTTCTTTTTTTGGCGAACAGTGACTACATTTGCTTGTTTCCACAGAGGCCATATACACTGTGCTAGGCAGAGCTGATAGATGCGAGTTGTAGATGATGCTAGCTGGTCTGCACAACTATTCAGCAGTCTTGGGTTCACCTTATCTGGGCCCACAACATTTCATGGGCCCAGGAATTTAAAAAGAGTCATACTTCATCCTGCCTTAATCACCTCTGATAACTTTGACAGCTCTTGCTGCAGATAAAGGGAGGATCTCTCTCTCTCTCTCTCTCTCTCTCTCTCTCTCTCTCTCTCTCTCTCTCTCTCTTTCAGTGGTGTCGT
The DNA here is from genome assembly GCA_009830355.1 of Cherax destructor. Taxonomy (NCBI): domain Eukaryota; kingdom Metazoa; phylum Arthropoda; class Malacostraca; order Decapoda; family Parastacidae; genus Cherax; species Cherax destructor. The sequence continues at coordinate 112,176 of WNWK01004909.1, forward strand.
ATTGTTTTTTAATATTTCTTTAAGATATTTGTTCATAACTTCATATCACCTCTTATGGTTACCTTGGCACTTTCAACACTGGTTTAGTAAGAGATCAGTTCCGATTGTTAAGGGCAGTGCAGGCGCCATTTTGTCAGTTTAATAGGCTAAAATGTGATATTGGTTTCCATACAGTAACTTGAGAATGACTCTTTTGATTGTCTTCAAACTTTCAGAATTGTTGTGTCGTACTATGCTGTCAATTTATGAATTATGTTTTCAAATTGTCATATTCAAGCACGTACAGTAATTTTAGTGCCTATTTTAATCTATTTTGAACGGCGTCGAGTATTCAACGCTGATGCATCTATACTGGAGAAAATTTCAGCAATTGGTTAGCAATTTGTCATTTCCTAGTTGCCGGTGTAATAACTGGTGATATTACTTGAAAATACCTCTTCATATCGGCTTCAAACTTTAAGTGGTGGAGTGTCTAGAAAAGAAGGTTCTGGTTTTTAGTCGGTTTTATGGGTTTCAGTTTTCCGAATTTATTAAAAAAAAAAAGATAGGTGTTTATACCTACCCTCCTGGATGGGGCATTGTGAAATTGTTGTGTCAGATTAAAAAAAATAAACATAGCTTTATATTGCTTTAATTCTGCACCACACAAGTCCCTTTAACTTTGCACCACAAAATTGGATTCATACAACCCACATACTACCTCATACAACACATATACTACCTCATACAACCCACATACTACCTCATACAACCCACATACTACCTCATACAACCCATATACTACCTCATACAACCCACATACTACCTCATACAACCCATATACTACCTCATACAACCCACATACAACCCACATACAACCCACATTCTACCTCATACAACCCATATACTACCTCATACAACCATATACTACCTCATACAACCCACATACTACCTCATACAACCCACATACTACCTCATACAACCCATATACTACCTCATACAACCCACATACTACCTCATACAACCCACATACTACCTCATACAACCCACATTCTACGTCATACAACCCATATATTATCTCATGCCTCGATTCACAATTTTCGTGTTCCTTGCAGATGGCACATCGCTTTTGAGGATGCCCAGCCGGTCACAACTACAGTACCCACCACAACTGTGTCAACCACCGCCCCAGTAGATCTATGTGGCGACTACGATACCATTAAGACCGAGCGGCAGAGCTTCATGATAACTATGATAGTGTTCGTGGTGGCTTTTGCCTGCGTCAGCGCCCTCGCCGGATATCTCTACTTTAAGTCTCGCTGATACATCGTCACGTGATAGCCAAGTGATAGTGAAATAAATGGGATAGGTAGCTGTGTATAACATGTGGGATAGATAGCTGTGTTTAACACGTAAGATAGATAGCTGTGTATAGAACAAATGGCTGTGTTTATCACGTGGAAAGCATGGCTGTTGGCTGTGTATAACATAGGCTCGTAGATATCGCTTATTTATTAACATGCACATTATACTAGTATAATTAGGAAGCTTTAAATATTTTTTAAAAAAAATTGTAGTTCCAAGTTAATAAAATAAATTCCTAAAGATTAAATTAAATTCTTTGCTTTAAGTTCAGTATTACCGTACAAACAATCATAGTCACTTTTAACTCGACCCGCGGCTCTGTCTACATTAATATTTTGAAATTGACGTCTATTTCCTCTTAGGATTGTAGGCCTGTTTGGCTGTATAATGATTCTTGGCTTATGGACATTATATCGAGTGAAAATATTTAGAAAAAAAGTACATAAATTGTATGGTAGTGTCAACATATCTTAATGAAAGTGTCGGTTTGTTTCATGATAATGTTGACGTAATAAAACTCTACCTTGATCTTATGTTTTCCTCTCATGGTCTTAAGACGCTGGTGAAGACATCTTGATCCAGTCAAGATGGTGAGTGTAGGTAACTGTTTGGACCATCATTTACGGGACAGTATTATTATTATTATTATTATTATTATTATTATTATTATTATTTATATTTCCTGGTGAGCACTAAGCCATTACGAGTCATAGAGCGCCAGTGGTAATGTGATTCAATGAGATTTGATCCCATATATAGGTATATTATGTCTAGACAGACAATATATACGCAATGAGCAGCTCTCAGCTATTACATATGACTGGTAACCTACAGTCATTGAAAACACCCAGAACTCACCACACACTGCTGGATGCTCTTCTTATTCCGTTTAAGGGCAAATGCATTTTTAATGTCAGCAACCATGCAACAATGCAAGTTGAGAAAGATTACATACAAAGATGTGTATCTCTCAGTGCATATACACTGAGGTGCGTATCTCTGCGTATACACAGAGAGATACGCACAGGTGACATGCACAGGTGCCCCGCGTGAAGTCGATAGAATTTAAACCTAGTAAACTGAACGGTGCTAATAACCAGTGATGTTAAAGCAATTTATGTTGAAGAAAAATAGATTAAGAGGCGGATCCCAAGATGAGACAGACTAAAAAAAATTTAGGCCTAGTACTTTACTGACGTGTGCACGCATATTTGTTTGCATTTTATTTATTATTAGGCAAGGCAATAAACAAAAGTATACCACGGAAGAAACGCATCTGAAAAAGTGTGCATCGACAGTACATATTGACAACAACATCTTGTGATCCGTGAATTCAAACCAAGTTTGCTTTTAAGACAGAAATTCCCTTGTACTCTAATTTTAAATAAATTTTGTTCACTAAAATAGTGGGAGTCATTCTATCCCCTGTATGATATGGTTGGAATCTAGTTGGTATGTGGCAAGTATTCGTTTTGTGTATGGTTCGAATTTCAGTGACTCGTTCGGAGCCTCAAAACCACGAGCTTTCGAACAAATTCCTGCACTGTCTACAGTCTCCTTAACGACCCTCGTGTGGTAGACAGGCTTTTAAACCCCCCATTAACCAACCAGTTTCGGTGCAACCTTACTGACCCTCGTGTAACTGATAGGGTTTAAACCCCGTTAACCAACCTTAGTCACGGTGCAACCTTAATTTAACGACCCTAGTGTAGTAGACAGGCTTTAAACCTCCCTTTCATAAACCAACCATTTTCAATGTAGCCTTAATGACCCTCGTGTTGTCGATAAAATTAACAACACATCAGCCAACCAACCAAACAACCTCGACCGGCAGATTGTCAATTTATTGATGAAGTGGATGCTGCGTTTCATGTGGTGAGTTATTGTCCAAGATTTACTCAGGATAACATAGAATTCAAGACTGTTTCGTCTGTTGATGAAATTTTGGAAGCTGAGGAGACATGGCTATACGACCAGCTGAAGAGAGTTGGCTGTGTGACCAGCTGTGTGTATTGGCGAGTGTAATTAGGGTAGGTGAATGTGAAATAAATACACAGGATATATATATATATATATATATATATATATATATATATATATATATATATATATATATATATATATATATAACACACAGTGGGAGTTGTCACAGTTGCTTTTTGCTGATGACACTGTGCTTTAGGGGGATTCTGAAGAGAAGTTGCAGAGGTTGGTGGATGAGTTTGGTAGGGTATGTAAAAGAAGGAAATTAAAAGTGAATATAGGAAAGAGTAAGGTGATGAGGATAACAAAAAAAATAGATAACGGAAGATTGGATATCAGATTGGAGGGAGAGAGTATGGAGGAGGTGAATGTGTTCAGATATTTGGGAGTGGATGTGTCAGCAGATGGGTATATGAAGGATGAGGTGAATCATAGAATTAACGAGGGGAAAAAGGTGAGTGGTGCACTGAGAAGCTTGTGGAGACAGAACTTTATCCATGAAAGCAAAGAGGGGAATGAGAGTATAGTTATACCAACACTCTTGTGTGGGTGTGAGACATGGGTTGTGAATGTTGCAACAAGGAGAAGGCTGGAGTTTAGTTAGTTTGATATCTTTATTAAGCACCCCATACCCATCCTGTGGGCGGTAGTCACCCCATACCCATCCTGTGGGCGGTAGTCACCCCATACCCATCCTGTGGGCAGGTGGCAGTCACCCCATACCCATCCTGTGGGCGGTAGTCACCCCATACCCATCCTGTGGGCGGTAGTCACCCCATACCCATCCTGTGGGCGGTAGTCACCCCATACCCATCCTGTGGGCGGTAGTCACCCCATACCCATCCTGTGGGCGGTAGTCACCCCATACCCATCCTGTGGGCGGTAGTCACCCCATACCCATCCTGTGGGCGGTAGTCACCCCATACCCATCCTGTGGGCGGTAGTCACCCCATACCCATCCTGTGGGCGGTAGTCACCCCATACCCATCCTGTGGGCGGTAGTCACCCCATACCCATCCTGTGGGCGGTAGTCACCCCATACCCATCCTGTGGGCGGTAGTCACCCCATACCCATCCTGTGGGCGGTAGTCACCCCATACCCATCCTGTGGGCGGTAGTCACCCCATACCCATCCTGTGGGCGGTAGTCACCCCATACCCATCCTGTGGGCGGTAGTCACCCCATACCCATCCTGTGGGCGGTAGTCACCCCATACCCATCCTGTGGGCGGTAGTCACCCCATACCCATCCTGTGGGCGGTAGTCACCCCATACCCATCCTGTGGGCGGTAGTCACCCCATACCCATCCTGTGGGCGGTAGTCACCCCATACCCATCCTGTGGGTGGTAGTCACCGATACCCATCCTGTGGGCGGTAGTGACCCCAACATTTTGTGGGTGGTAGTCAAAGATTACAAGGTAATGACTACAGTTACAGGGATGGACTCAAAGTTCGATAGCTGAGCAAGTTACAAAGGTAATGAACTCACAAGTTACAAAGGTAATGAACTCACAAGTTACAAAGGTAATGAACTCACAAGTTACAAAGGTAATGAACTCACAAGTTACAAATGTAATGAACTCACAAGTTATAAAGGTAATGAACTCACAAGTTACAAAGGTAATGAACTCACAAGTTACAAAGGTAATGAACTCACAAGTTACAAAGGTAATGAACTCACAAGTTACAAAGGTAATGAACTCACAAGTTACAAAGGTAATGAACTCACAAGTTATAAAGGTAATGAACTCACAAGTTACAAAGGTAATGAACACACAAGTTACAAAGGTAATGAACTCACAAGTTACAAAGGCAATGAATCATGTAAGTAAATTTACTTACTTACGTTTATACATGGTTACAATCATGAACAAATTATAAAGTAATGAGCAATTCACTAGTCTACACCCGGTCACAACTGTAATGAGTTCTTGATGCAAATTTTAATTGTTGGGTCACACACACACACATATATACACATACATACCGGCCAGTCAAAGTAATTTTCAAAGCAGAATTGACTCGAAACAGGATCCTGCAGGAGAAAGCAAGACTAAGGGATATGTCAGAGTACCGGAGGGTGTATCTCGACCGCGACAGAACACGGGAAGAAAGACAGAAACTGAAAGAGAGGGTACAGAGACAAAAGGAGGAAAGAGAGATGGACAGGAGAACCCAGACTCAGGAGGAAGCTCTAACACAACCACCTTCAGATGTTCCCCAACCTGGACAACCCCAATGCAACCAAACAACCTAACCCAAAACACACATGCCATACCCAATGATTCCACCCACCTCATTACAAACTCCACCTTCACACCAACCACCCATAGTTCCCCATCAGATCTCCCACTTTCCCAACCCCAACATACCCCCCAGACTACGGTTTTAGAAAAGAAGTTAAAGGTTTGGTATACAAATGCAGATGGTATAACAAATAAATGTGAGGAGTGGCATGAAAGAATAAAGGAGACATCCCCAGACATAATAGCACTCACAGAAACGAAACTCACCAGGATGATAACAGATGCAATCTTTCCACCCGGATATCAAATCCTCAGGAAAGATAGAGGGGGCAGAGGGGAGGAGGAGTTGCACTGCTCATTAAGAACAGGTGGGGATTTGAGGAAGTGGAAGGAATGGATGGAATGGGTGAAAGGGACTACATAGTAGGAACAATTCAGTCTGAGGGCCATAAGGTGGTAATTGCTGTAATGTACAACCCGCCACAGAACTGCAGGAGGCCAAGAGAAGAATACGACGAGAGCAACAGAGCAATGGTAGACACACTAGCCGAGGTAGCCAGAAGAGCCCACATGGGAGAGCAAAGTTACTAGTTATGGGTGATTTCAATCACAAAGAGATTGATTGGGAAAACCTGGAGCCCCATGGGGGTCCTGAATCATGGAGAGCCAAGATGATGGATGTGGTACTGGAAAACCTCATGCATCAACATGTTAGAGACACTACCAGAGAGAGGTGGGGATGATCCAGCAAGACTCGACCTAGTATTCACCTTGAGTAGTTCGGACATCGAGGATATCATGTATGAAAGGCCCCTTGGAGCTAGTGATCATTTGGTTCTGTGTTTTGATTATATAGTTGAGCTACAAGTGGAGAGGGAGCAGGAATAGGAAGGGAGAAACGAAACTACAAAAGGGGGACTACACAGGCATGAGGAACTTCCTACAAGACGTTCAGTGGGAGAGAGAATTGGCAGGAAAACCAGTACAAGAAATGATGGAATATGTGACAACCAAATGCAAAGAGGCAGAGGAGAGGTTTGTCCCCAAGGGAAACAGAAGTAATGGGAAGACCAGAACGAGTCCTTGGTTCACCCAGAGGTGTAGGGAGGCAAAAAATAAGTGTAATAGAGAATGGAAAAAGTACAGAAGACAAAGGACCCAGGAAAATAAAGAGATTAGCCGAAGAGCCAGAAACGAATATGCACAGGTAAGAAGGAGGCTCAGCGACAATATGAAAATGATATAGCATCAAAAGTCAAGTCTGACCCGAAGCTGCTGTATAGCCACATCAGGAGAAAAAACAGTCAAGGACCAGGTAATCAGGCTGAGAAAGGAAGGTGGGAGTTCACAATAACGACCAAGAGGTATGTGAGGAGCTCAACATGAGATTTAAAGAAGTATTTACACAGGAGACAGGAAGGACTCCAGGAATTCAGAATAGGGAGGTATACCAACAAGTGCTGGATGAAATACACACAACCGAGGAGGAGGTGAAGAAGCTGCTATGTGAACTCGATCCTCAAAGCGGTGGGACCGGACAACATTTCTCCGTGGGTCCTTAGAGAGGAGCAGAGATGTTGTGTGTGCCACTAACACAAATCTTCAACACATCCATTGAAACTGGGCAACTACCTGAGGCGTGGAAGATGGCAAATGTAGTCCCAATTTTTAAGAAAGGAGACAGACACGAGGCATTAAACTACAGACCTGTGTCACTGACGTGTATAGTATGCAAAGTCATGGAGAAGATCATCAGGAGGAGAATGGTGGAGCACCTAGAAAGACACAAGCTTATAAACGACAACCAGCATGGTTTCAGGGAAGGAAAATCCTGTGTCACAAACCTACTGCAGTTTTATGACAAGGTAACAGAAGTAAGACACGAGAGAGAGGGTGGATAGACTGCATTTTTTGGACTGCAAGAAGGCGTTCGACACAGTTCCTCACAAGAGATTAATGCAAAAGCTAGAGGATCAGGCACACGTAACAGGAAAAGCACTGCAATGGATCAGAGAATATCTGACAGGGAGGCAACACCGAGTCATGGTACGTGACGAGATGTCAGAGTGGGCACCTGTGACGAGTGGAGTTCCACAAGGGTCAGTCCTAGGACCTGTACTGTTTTTGGTATATGTGAATGACATAACGGAAGGGATAGACTCAGAAGTGTCCCTGTTTGCAGATGATGTGAAGTTAATGAGAAGAATCAAATCAGTCGAGGATCAGGCAGGAATACAAAGAGACCTGGACAGGCTGCAAGCCTGGTCCAGTAACTGGCTCCTTGAATTTAACCCTGCCAAATGTAAAGTCATGAATATCGGGAAGGGCAAAGAAGACCGCAGACAGAGTATAGTCTAGGTGGCCAAAGACTGCAAACCTCACTCAAAGAAAAGATCTTGGGGTGAGTATAATACCGAGCACATCTCCTGAGGCACACATCAATCAGATAACTGCTGCAGCATACGGGCGGCTGGCAAACCTAAGAATAGCGTTCCAATACCTCACCAAGGAATCATTCAAGACTCTGTATACCATATACGTCAGGCCCATACTGGAGTATGCAGCACCAGTTTGGAACCCACACCTGGTCAAGCACGTCAAGAAATTAGAGAAAGTGCAAAGGTTTGCAACAAGACTAGTCCCAGAGCTAAGGGGATTGTCCTACGAAGAAAGGTTAAGGGAAATCGGCCTGACGACACTAGAGGACAGGAGGGTTAGGGAGACATGATAACGACATATAAAATACTGCGAGGAATAGATAAGGTGGACAGAGACAAGATGTTCCAGAGAGGGGACACAGAAACAAGGGGTCACAATTGGAAGTTGAAGACTCCTATGAGTCAAAGGGATGTTAGGAAGTATTTCTTCAGTCATAGAGTTGTCAGGAAGTGGAATAGCTTGGAAAGCGACATAGTGGAGGCAGGAACCATACATAGTTTTAAGACTAGGTTTGATAAAGCTCATGGAGCAGGGAGAGAGAGGACCTAGTAGCAATCAGTGAAGAGGCGGGGCCAGGAGCTATGATCGACCCCTGCAACCACAAATAGGTGAGTACATATACACACACATACACGCACGCACAGGCCTAGGATAAAATGGTAATTAATACACATACACACACTAAAATACACACGGGGCGGAAACATTTCAAAGTGTTTCCTTACACACACACACACACACACACACACACACACACACACACACACACACGCCCCGATGGCATGGTGGCTAAAGCTCTCGCTTCACGCACGGAGGGCCCGGGTTCAATTCCCGGCGGGGCCGAAACATTTCGAAGTGTTTCCTTACACACACACACACATATATATATACAACAGGCCTAGTGTCTAATCTACATATGCCTAGGACAAAATGGTAACTAACACACACGTGGTTAGTTTAGTTTAATATCTTTATTATGCAGATAGTAGTGAACCCTATATTTATGATAGTTTAATTGATAAATTATGCACAATAGGTCTATGTTTGATATCTTTATTATGCACCCCATACCCATCTTGTGAGCGGTAGTCGAAAGATTACAGAGGTAAATAATGGGTCCAGGGACTGGACCTCAAAGTTTGATAGCTGAGCAAGTTACAAAGGTAATGAACTCAGGTAGATGATCTGGTCACAATCATGACAAGTTACAAACGTATTTACAGATTACAGAGGTATATAATGGGTCCAGAGACTGGGCCCCAAAGTTTTGATAGCTGAACAAGGTACAAAGGTAATGAATTCACAAGTTACAAGGTAATGAATCATGTAAGTAAGTAAATTTACTTACGTTTATACATGGTTGCAATCATGAACAAATTATAAAGTAATGAACAATTTATTATTCTACACTTGGTCACAACTGTAATGAGTTATTGGTGCAAATATTAATTGTTGGGTCAAACACACACACACACACACACACGCGCGCGCGCGCGCGCACACACATGCATATACACACTCATACACACATATACACACACACACACACATATACACACACATACACAAACATATATACACACATATATATACACACACATATATACACACATACACACACATATATACACACATACACACACATATATACACACATACACACACACATATACATACACGTGTGGTTATTTTTTATTTACAGTGAGCAAAGTCAGGGTATTTTTCCAGAATGGTCTGTAATATACCACTGTGGATAAAATACTTTGACATTGCTTGAACATTTCTGAGTGAGTTGTCTCTGAATTCATTAATTTTATCGCATTTCAGTACATAATGACGCAGGGTGTGACAATAATCCAACTGGCAAAGTTTACATTTTGTTTGGTCTATATCTGGTGGTGGTGATTTAAACTGCCAAAGATATTTGTAACCCAGCCGGAGGCGGGCGGTAGTGACATCCAAGAGTCTGCTTATTTTGTTGGATGCACCATAGACATGTGGCTCTTCCTGCATGATAGAATGATGATAGATGGACTGACTGGTGTCAATCTCCCTGAGTCTTAAGTCAATAAAATTCAGTTTAAGTTCTTTTCGTATTATTGTTCTCAAACTGCTAACTGACAAGCCAAGATTGTAATCTACCCCATCTTTGAGAGCATAAAACTTATCCAATTTATCAGTTCTATCATGCATCTGAAGACCAGTGTGAGATGCAGTGGAGATGTCATGTCTGAGGGCAATGTGTGGTGTGAATATAATGCAGAGATCCGTAGTTTGGAGATTAGGAGGAGGTGTGGGATTACCAAAACTATTATCCAGAGAGCTGAGGAGGGGTTATTGAGATGGTTTGGACATATAGAGAGGATGGAACAAAATAGAATGACTTCGAGAGTGTATAAATCTGTAGTGGAGGGAAGGCAGGGTAGGGGTCGGCCTAGAAAAGGCTTGAGGGAGGGGGTAAAGGAGGTTTTGTGTGCGAGGGCCTTGGACTTCCAGCAAGCGTGCGTGAGCGTGTTAGGAGCGAATGGAGACAAATGGTTTTTAGGACTTGACGTGCTGTTGGAGTGTAGGCAAGGTAACATTTATGAAGGGTTTCAGGAAAACCGGCAGGCCAGACTTGATTCCTGGAGATGGGAAGTACAGTGCCGCACTCTGAAAGAGGGGTGTTAATGTTGCAGTTTTGTAGCTGTAGTGTAAGCACGCCTCTGGCAAGACAGTGATGGAGGGGCCGTTCCTGCCTAACTCGAGGGGCCGTTCCTGCCTAACTCGAGGGATCGTTCCTGCCTAACTCGAGGGGCCGTTCCTGCCTAACTCGAGGGGCCGTTCCTGCCTAACTCGAGGGCCGTTCCTGCCTAACTCGAGGGGTTCCGCTAACTCGAGGGCTGTTCCTGCTAACTCGAGGGCCGTTCCTGCCTAACTCGATGGGCCGTTCCTGCCTATCTCGAGGGGCCGTTCCTGCCTAACTCGAGGGGCCGTTCCTGCCTAACTAATTTATTAACTTTTTTCAGTAAGGCTTTTGAGGCAGTTGATCATGATAAAGAATTCGATATTGTTTATCTGGATTTTAGTAAGGCTTTTGATAGAGTACCACATCAGAGACTGTTAAAAAAAGTGGCTGCTCACGGCATTGGGGAAAAGTGTTTTCATGGATCGAGTCATGGCTCACCAATAGGAAGCAGAGGGTGTGCATAAATGGGGTTAAATCTGAGTGGGGATCTGTAACAAGTGGCGTTCCACAGGGATCGGTTTTGGGCCCGTTGTTGTTTATAATATATATAAATGACCTTGACGAGGGGAAATTTCTAGTGATATGAGCAAATTCGCTGATGACACGAAGATAGGTAGGATAATCGATTCAGACGTAGATGTCACGGAACTTCAGGAGGATTTAGACAAACTCAATTCCTGGTCAGAAAAATGGCAGATGCAGTTCAATGTAGATGAATGCAAAGTTCTAATGCTCGGGAGTGTTCATAACCCTAGCACCTACCAGCTTAATAATGTTGAACTCAGCCGTACAGAATGCGAAAAGGATTTGGGGGTTATGGTAAGCAGCAACCTCAAACCAAGTCAGCAATGCCTAAGCGTAAGAAATAAAGCAAATAGATTACTGGGATTTATATCAAAGGTAAGCAACAGAAGTCCAGCGGTTATATTACAGCTTTATACATCATTAGTAAGGCCTCACCTAGGGTACGCAGCTCAGTTCTGGTCTCCATTTTACAGAATGGATATAAATTCGTTAGAAAACATTCAGCGATGAATGACAAAGTTAATTCATAGTATTAGAAATCTTCCGTATGAAGAAAGATTGAAGACCCTTAAATTACATTCACTTGTAAGACGAAGAATGAGGGAAGACATGATCGAGGTATATAAGAACATAAGAAAGGAGGAACACTGCAGCAGGCCTGTTGGCCCATACTAGGCAAGTCCTTCACAATCCGTCCCACTAACAGAACACTTGCTCAACCCAATTTTCAATGCTACCCAAGAAATAAGCTTTGACAATTCCATTCACTCATGTGCGAGTCACACTCAAATCCAACCCCTCTCACTCATGAATTTATCCAACCTAAATTTGAAACTACCCAAGGTCCTAGCTTCAATAACCCTACTAGGCAGACTGTTCCACTCATCAACTACCCTATTTCCAAACCAATACTTTCCTATATCCTTTCTAAATCTAAACTTATCTAACTTGAATCCATTATTGCAGGTTTCTCTTGAGAGATATCCTCAAGACCTTATTTATATCCCCTTTGTTAATACCCATTTTCCACTTGTATACCTCGATCATGTCTCCCTCATTCTACGTCTTACAAGTGAATGTAATTTTAGGGTCTTCAATCTTTCTTCGTAAGGAAGATTTCTAATGCTATGTATTAATTTAGTCATTCTCGCTGAATGATTTCTAACAATTTATGTCCATTCTGTAATATGGAGACCAAAACTGAGCTGTAATCTAGGTGAGGCCTTACTAATGATGTATAAAGCTGTAATATAACCTCTGGACTTCTGTTGCTAACACTTCTTGATATAAATCCAGTAATCTATTTGCTTATTCGTATGCTTAGGCATTGCTGTCTTGGTTTAAGGTTACTGCTTACCATCACCCCAAGTCCTTCGCAATCTGTATGGCTAAGTTCTACGTTATTTAACTATAAGTGCTTGGGTTATGGACACTCCGAGCTTCAGAACCTTGCATTTATCTACATTGAACTGCATCTGCCACTTTTCTGACCACGAATTAAGTTTGTCTAAATCTTCCTGAAGTTCTATGCCATCTATGTTTGAATCAATTATCCTACCTATCTTCGTGTCATCGGGGAATTTGCTCACATCACTAGTAATTCCCTCGTCAGGTCATTGATATATATTATAAATAACAATGGGCTAAGACTGATCCCTGGGGAACACCACTTGTTACAAGTCCCATTCGTTTAAACCCCAATTTATGCACACTCCCCTTTCCCTATTGGTGAGCCATGACTCGATCCATGACAGCACTTTTCCCCCAATGCCATGAGCTGCCACTTTCTTTAACAGTCTCTGGTGCGGTACTCTATCAAAACCTTACTAAAGTCTAAATAAACAATATCGAATTCTTTATCTGATCAACAGCCTCAAAAGCTTTATGAAGGGTTAATAAATTAGATAGGCAGGAACGGCCCTCTTGAATCCATGCTGGTATCATTAATCAAATTATGGTATCTAGATGGCTTAATAATATCAGCTAAAATTTTGACTTAATAATTTGCCTACAATTGAGGTCAGGCTTATTGGTGTAATTTGATGGTAGTATTGTCCCCTGCTTTAAAAATAGGAATTAATGCCCATCTTCCACATATCAGACACTACACTTGTTTGAAGAGATAAATTAAAAATGTTAGATATTGGTTCACAGAGTTCCATTTTCATTCCTTAAGAACCCTTGCAAAAAGCTCATCGGGGACCCGGATTTATTTTGGTTTCAGTCGGTCTAGTTGTTTATAACCATTTCGCTAGTGACTGTAAAAATTTTTCTTCGGGTCTGTAAAATTAATTCTGGGATATTTTTAAATGTTTTCCCTGTGTGAAAACAGAGAAAATAATTAAAAAAAATAGGCATATCATTCTCCTTGTCAGTAAGATGCCCAGAGTTATTTTTGGGGACCTATCTTATCCCTAACTTTTGTTCTATAAACCTGGAAAAAACTTTTTGGGTTGTTTTTGAACCCTAGCAACTTTAATTTCATAGTCCGTTTAGCTTTTCTTATTCCTTTTTAAATCCCTCTTAATGTCAGTATACTGATTTATAAGTGACCCTCCCTCTTTTTATGCCCCTTTAAATTCCTTTCTTCTGCCCTAAAAGATATTTGAGCCTATTATTCATCCATTTTGGGTCATTTCTACTTGATCTAATTTTTTATAGGGATAAATGTTCTTTGGGCAGCCTGTATGTGTTAAGAAAACTGTCATATTGATACCCTCTTCTTCACCCCAGTCCACAGTTCATAAGTGTTCTCTAAGTCCATTATAATCTGCAAGCAAAAATCTGGGACCGTTACTGAATTATCCCTACTATCATACATCCATTCAATGCTAAAGGTAATTGACTTGTGGTCGCTTGAGCCGAGTTCCTCTGTAATTTCCCAAATTATTAACAAGGGTTTCCTTGCTTGCAGAACCAAGTCAGTGTTATTTCCCTTTAGGTTTTGTTACAAACTGCTTCAAAAAGCAACCTAACTACTTCTAAAAAATCGTTAGATTCTAAATTCCCTAAAAATTCCAATCAATCTGACTAAAGTTAAAGTCCCTAAATTACCTTATGTGCTTTGGCCCCTTTAAAAATTTCCTCCCAAACTAGTCTCCCCTTTTTCCCTATCTAAGTTTGGAGGATGGTAAATCACGCCTAAAATCAATTTTTCACACCCCCCTGAAAATTCTATCCAGACAGACTTGATGTTAATTCAACTTTATACCCGTTTTTATGCAACAATTTAAATGATCACGACATAGAGTCCCCCCACCCCTTCCCGATACTTCTGTCTACTTGGAACAATTTAAAACCCTGAATGTGACATTGGCGGCAAGTCCCGATTTTCATATTAAACCATGTCTCAGTTATTGCAAAAACATCAATATTCCCGACTTGCAACTAATCTCAACTCGTCCATCTTATTCCTAGACTACGACTATTGGTGTAATATATATTTAAAGACCCCCCTTTTCTTTTCCCCTTCCTGCTCATTTTGTTTTCCACTATACCTATTACTTCCCCTTTTCATCTGTGTCACTAGCTTTCCACTATCCACCTTATTCTGCCTATTACGTTTCCTAAACTTATAATATTACTACACTGGGACTCTTTTTTCCCCAAAACCCATACCACTAACTATTTCTAGTTTAAAGCCCTAACAGCTCCCTCCACTGCAGTTGCCAGTGCCCCCACCCCAGACCTGGTAAGTGAACCCCATCCCTGGCATACTGTCATTTCTGCCATAGAAAGAGGTCCCAGTTGTCAATAATGTTACTGAATTTTCCTTACAGTATTTGTCCAGCCAAATTGATCCAATTGCCCTGGACAGCCATTCATTTCCAACTCTCCTTGGCAAAATACCACATATGACAGGGGTTCCCCCCCTTCTTCCTAATTATGTCTATTGCTGACCTAAACCTGCTAGTCAGGTCCTCACTCCTACGTCTGCCAACATCGTTGCCTCCAGCACTGAGACAGATATAGATTGCTCCCATTACCTCTCATGATGTCGTCCAGATGGCTAACAATATCCCCATCCCAGCCCCTATCCATGTACCTACCTACTGTCCCCAAAACAACAATGTTTTTACCTTCCTTGGTGTCATTCGTCGTGACGCTCCCCGAAGTCGACTCACATTCATCGGGTAGCACGGAGAATGGGTTCGATGTTTCCACAACATTCTCCTGGGTCTTCGTTGTTTCTACCTCTCCACCCGTCCTCTTGATCCTTAACTTTGTCCCATGCGTTTTAGCCACTGTCCAGGTTCCTTTCTTGGCTTGAGGATTCTCAACAGGAGGATTACTACGAATCCTCTTGTTTTCCTCAGTCAGTCGCTGTATCTCAAGCTTAGCTACCTCAGTTCTTCCTTCAGCTGCTGGTAGAGTAGCTCAAGAGGGGACATCTTCAGATTCACAGAGAGCACAGAAGACGTCACAGAGAGCACACAAGAAGTGTAAGCAACAGAAGTCCAGTGGTTATATTACAGCTTTATACATCAATAGTAAGGCCTCACCTAGATTATGCAGCTCATTTTGGTCTCCATATTACAGAATGGATTTTAAATTGTTGAAAACATTCAGCGTAGAATGACAAAATTTAAACATAATAAAAACTTCCAATGAAGATAGATTGAAGCCCCTTTAAATTTCATTCACTTGTAAGCGTAGAAAGGGGAATATGAGGTATACAAGTGGAAAATGGGTATTAAAAAAGGGATATAAATGGGTCTTGAGGATATTTCCAAAAGAGAACCCCAATAATGGATTCAAGTTAGATGTTTAGATTTAGAAAGGATATAGGAAAGTTTTGGGTTTTGGGAAAAGGGTAGTTGATGAGTGGAACAGTCTGCCTAGTAGGGATTATGGACCTTGGGAGAATCAAATTTGGTTGGATAAATTTTAGGAGACGGTTTTGAGGGGGACTCGCACATGAGTAAATAGAATTATCAAACATTTCTTGGGTAGCCTGTTAGTGGATGGATTATGAAGGACCTGCCTTATAAAACAGGCCTGCTGCAGTGTTCCTCCTTTTTTATGTTCTATATTTTTTTTCAACCTGCCTTTTGGGAAAGGCTTATGTGTTAATAAAAAAAAATAAATAAATAAAAAAATAAATAAATATATATATATATATATATATATATATATAAAAAATATATATATATATATATATATATATATATATATATATATATATATATATATATATATATATATATATTTTTTTTTATTAACACCGGCCTTTTCCCCCCAAAGGGCGGGTAAAAAAAAACTTTCATCATCTTTCACCCATCACTGTCTTGCAGGGGGTGCACCACAGTTATAAAACTGCAACATTAACACCCCTCCTTCAGGTCCGGGCACTGTATTTCCCCCTTTCTTTATATATATTTTGTGGGCCGAATAGGTAAAACGCTTTTTTTGTGTAGACCCTTTAAAAGCCGTGTTTGCCCTGTAGTTTATAATTCCGTGATTCCCCCTGTTTAGTATTTTAAAAGGGGCCCCTTTTTTAGTCTTTAACAAATGTTTCGCTTTTTTTAAACCGTGTTTTGCTGTTTTTGTTTATAAATTGCAACTGATGGGCAGAGGCTCCCCCCTCATAAAATTAACTATGAATAACTCACATAAAACACACACCTATTAAACTGCGCCGTTGATTCGTCGCTCAGCCTGGGGTGAGCGGACTGTTTTTCCCCCGGTGGGATTTGGCAAAAGCTTTGGGTTTGCAAATGGGCGGTGGTAAAAAGGGGCCCGGTTTTTGGGATTTGATCCATGGGGCAGGGCTGCAGAGAATATGGACTGCTTCGCCTGACATATTAAGGAGCTTATGGGAAGAGAACACATGTTGTCTGTGGTGACCATGAATGGACTTGGAATTTTTGTGAAGTTTGGGCACCCCGTTTTTGGGCGATGTGGGAAAAGTACCTGGAACGCAGCATGTACATAAACCCTGGTGTTACTGTGCAACTTCTTTATGTCTCCAGAAGGTCAGGGATAAAGGTTTACAATGTGCCTTTTTAGGCGGATTCAAGGGCATGACATCAGTGTTTAAAATACGGACCATTCATGGGTGCGCAAGGACGGGCGGGGGCCCTATGAGGGGCTGCTGGAGGGTCTTTTGTTTTGAAGATGTTTTGACCCCCTCCCGCTTATGTTTTTAGAGAATTTCGCACGCAAGTTTTTGTGACATATGCGGCCAACAACGGCGTGCGCCATGTATATGGACTGGCGGGCCCGGGACAGGGGGCAGGGGGGCCAGAGGTGCTCCCCGCAAGCACGCAGCAGGGACTACGAACAGGGTGACGTAGTTCTGAGGGGCGAATAGGAAGCCGGCAGGGAGGGGGGAGGGCGGGGGACTTAAGGGCGGTTGCCACCCTTCCTGATAATTGCCTATAGTGGGCGTCCCCTGTGGGCGGTACGAGTTTTGGGGGTGGAAAAGGGACGGAGGGGGTCCCCACGATCCTTTGGGGGAGGACATCATCAGTATGACGGAGGGGGGCGTGGACAGGGCCTTGGGTCTGAGTCAAAAGACTGCACTGGGGGTGCATTCAGGCGAGTGGGGGGCCGGGCGGGAGTTCATCAGCAGGGGTTGTGGAAGGGACATGGGGGGGGGCATGGGTGACATATGGGCCAGATCAGGAAACGGGCTGAAGTCTGGGTCCAGAGGATGGCAACACCAGCCAGGCCCGGCAAAAACGAGGCAGCGTGGTACAGAGGGTGGTGGGGGCCCCCGACAAGGCTGTGAAGAACCAAAATTTCCAAAAGGATTTAAAAAGTGTCACAAAGGGGGGAGAGATTCAAGGGGAAAACCACCTTTTTCTTATTGGGGGAACGGCAATGTTAAGGTTGTAAGGGGAAAAGATTGGTTAGGGGGTTTTGGGGCGCATAGGTGGTGTGGCGGGGGAGACTTTTTAAGATGGGTGG